>JAXIVJ010018231.1:0-23899 GCA_036785665.1 Chirona hameri | reverse complement strand
TTATGATTCGAATTTCCTTGACGAAACGAGCACGATGACGTTACAATGGGCGCTGTGTGACCATAAGAGTCGGTGCGTCCAAAACCCCAATCATCATCAGATGACGTTACATTTATTTCCCTATCTTCATCAGGCGGAAATCTACCGATAGATGTGTAAGCTATAGGTTTTACTTTCCATTCACTTTCTTTCGAAGGGATTTAAAGTTAGTTGGCCGACGACTATTCTACCGACCAAAGTAATCGCCAATTGCCAAAAAGTCGACTGCGATTCCGGGCCGGAGTCGGAGTCGGTAAGATTGTAGCGACTTCGACTTCGACTTCAACTCCGGCCAAAACATCCGACTCCGACCGACTCTGACTCCGACTCCGACTCCGACTCCGACTCCGCAGCCCTGTGTAGTAGTAATGTAAAGTATATGTAAAGTCTTGTCAACCATCTGTGCTGATTCGTCAGACCATAACAAAATCGCACAATTTTTGTAAGCGACATTCCTGGCGTAACACATCAGGGGCGCAGCCAGGATTTTGCGACGGGATGGGGGGGGGGGGGGGCTAACCGAAGTGGGTCCCTTAGCATTGGCTGATGCCCCCCCCCCCCCCCCACCGCCCAAACAAAAAAAAGTTTTAATACAAATATATACAAATGTAATGCGGCGGCAGTGGCGACGCCATTGCCGCTTTGCCCCCCCCCCCCACCCCCACCTGGATCCGCTAGTGATGCTGTGGGGTCTAGCAAGGGAAGGGACAGAAGGGGTGACAACATCAGGGGCGGCGGAAGCTCTTCATAGAGTTAGGGGGAGGGGCAAAGTTGTTTTTGGAAGTATATTCTTTTCATGCAACGCCAAATGGTTAATGGTCAATTTGGCTGGAGTGGTTAATGGTCAATTCTGCTGGAGTGGTTAATGGTCAATTCGGCCGGAGTGGTTAATGGCCAATTCGGCTGGAGTGGTTAATGGCCAATGCGGCCGGAGTGGTTAATGGCCAATTCGGCTGGAGTGGTTAATGGTCAATTCGGCCGGAGTGGTTAATGGTCAATTCGGCTGGAGTGGTTAATGGTCAATTCGGCTGGAGTGGTTAATGGTCAATTCGGCTGGAGTGGTTAATGGTCAATTCGGCCGGAGTGGTTAATGGTCAATTCGGCTGGAGTGGTTAATGGTCAATTCGGCCGGAGTGGTTAATGGTCAATTCGGCTGGAGTGGTTAATGGTCAATTCGGCTGGAGTTGTTAAAGGTCAATTCTGCTGGAGTTGGGGGGGCAACTTGTCCCTCTTGCCCCCTCCCTCGCCTCCACCACCACTGGTATAGGTTACAAATCAATGTAAGGGGGTTGCAGCTGTGAATTTCATCGTATCCCCCAATCAAACCAATAGCTTCTTACCGTAAAAAAAAAATACTTTTGACATTCCAAAACAGTAGACACATTCCCTTTAAAGCATTCAGCATCGACTAAAAACAAAAACGTCGCATACAAATCGAGACACGTACCAGCGAGCTCAAACTTTATCCCAGAAAATAACGCGCCTTCTGCTTTCACTCAAGAACAATAACAAACTGCCTTCTTTCTCAGGTTGTTCAAAAACTCGATGAGGTGTCTGACCGACCCGGGGTGTCTTGCAACAGTCTACCATACAGCACCGGTTAGGTTGATTAGGTTTGCACAGGCCAGCCCGAAAAACACCGTGGGAGTATTTACTATTCGTGGCGCTTTGGCTTCAATGACGTCATGGCAGTCAAATAGAAAATAAAGATTGGCCCTGTTGAATGTGTTAAAGTAATAGTGGCCATGTGCTAGAACCTTTACATAGGAACATATCGAAGGGATCAAAGCGGATTAAATAAAGTCAGGAAATATCTTTCGAACGCTTTACAACAAAATATACGCAAAAAGGTATTAGGTTCCATGACTGAGATGAACCACTGCGAAATGACTGTCCCATGTGTACCGAATAATCTGAAGTATTTTGCCAGATGCTCAAAACGAACTACCAGTGGCTTATCGCGGGTAACAGAGAGTTGGAAAACGTGATCCGACATTTTCTTAAAACTATCCACCCCTTGGTCTCGAACCCACCTCCACCAGCGACTTCAGCTCTCGGAAGAGACCCAGTTTGAAGGCGTAGCGTCTGTGCCGATGGTGCGGGTCAGGCTGCTCCGAGCCCAGGTCACTGCCGAGTACCAGGTCACGTAGACTGTACATTGTCGACTGCAGCGAGTCTGTGTTGTGGGAAACCGCCTCTCTAGCGAAGTCCTCCAGAGTGAGTCGCTCTATGGCACTGGTACTCTTCTGGTAGAACACGAACCGGTCGTACTTGCTGTCGAAGCATAGATATGATCTGTCAGAAACTGTGAGCCTACTTGATGTATTTTTAGTTTTATTGAGATTTATGAGAATCTTTCAAGACAAGAGTCAAGGATAAAATTGGAGGATATGTGCAAGTTGAGATTGATGAGATGCATAGCAATTTTATAACTTTTAGAATAATCTGTATTTCAAGACAAGTTCCCAGTTTTTCTTCAAATCAGGAAACGTGTCGATTTTAGGCCAATTTCGGCCGTTTCGGGGGCGATGACTCAGATGATGCCCTCTTCGATCCGCCCTTGCTGGTCATCCGCAAACTGGTGTGGCCAGGGCGACATTCGACACAGAAACGTAGGCCAAACAACGGAACAGTCCCAGGGCCAGAGAGTCCCAGGGTCAGAGAGTCACAGGGCCAGAGAGTCCCAGGGGCGGAGCGACGTCTCGCGCAGCGCCTCGCACAGCGCCTCGCACAGCGCTTCGCGCAGCGTCTCGCGCAGCGCCTAGTACAGTACCTCGCGTAGCGCCTCGCACAGCGCCTCGCACAGCGCCTCGCTTCCCGCGTCTCACCTGGTGATGTGCCGCAGAAGCGACTCGAATGTCTCGATGGTTTCCTCCCAGCGCCGCTGCTGCCCTGACGACTTGAGCAACCCGATGATCGAGTTGACATTCCGGTCTAGTCCCTGGATGCTGCCGGACAAACGAGGGTTAATCCATTGTGCGACGTATGCGACGATTATGACACATTTTGATTTATTTGCCGTGAAAAGATGCTCAGTTTTAGGAGCAGGTGCTCAGTTTTAGGAACGGAGCCTTTTACAATTAGGAGATTATTGGTAATCGTTCGCATTTAGAGAATGATCCACGATTATATAAGTAAACGTTTGAGTTGATAATATAAAAAAGAAAAGAGGTAAAGAGGTAAAAGCGTGAAAGTAGTTAACATTAGACACCAGCAGACATACGGTTCTCATTTATGGAAAGGTTATGTGGAAGGCAGAATTAAAGTATTTATAACACCTGTTCGCCATCTCGTCGAAGCGATGCAGCAGCTGTCGCTGGTTGCCTGAGATACCGGTCAGTTCGTCCAGACCATTGGCGATGCTGATCACTTGGTCGACTATGCCCAGCCCTGAGGACAGATATGGGAAGCGACGGAAATGAATAATTCGTTGATTTTTCACTTTTTTAATACATTTAGTCGTAACCTTTTGAATGGACGGATTTCCGAGGTCAGGACTAGCGGTAAGCAGATAATGTTGCGCAGGCCCCGACCCCTACCGTCCGATCACGTAATACCGGGCAGCCGGCAGAATTTAGAGGTGAAAGTTTAACGTGCCCGACATACCTGGACACGGTCGGATACTGGACAGTTTAAGCACTTCATCCAACATTATTAAAGTGAGTTATCTAAGGCGTGTTGTATCATCACTACCTAGTGTTTTATCCATTGTACCTAGTATGTTGTATTCACTGGCTATGCTGGCTGCCACTTTCGGAATTAGGTTATAGGTATACCTATAGTGGTTCAGACAGGTACTAGGTATTGTCCAAATCCGCGGTGCAGACGTTAGATCATTACTACACCACTGCGGCAGCGTTTTATTGAAATGGAGGAAGACCACCATGAACCTTCCATGAACCACGAATGATGAATGAACACAATGAACATTTACATTTTCCAGAGCTATGATTCGCTGAGCGTTAAAGAGGCCAATCACTTCCACATGCTACAGGCCACTTTACCTTTTCCGATGAAATCGAGTATGCCAATAGCGAAGGTTCCAGATCCTCCGAGAGCGACGGTCATTATCAGAATCACGGCGATCCTCATGATGACGTCCTTGGTTCAGCGGAGAAGGAAGAAGAAACACCAACAACTGGAACATTACAGGGGTCAAAAATAACGCCAACTCGACAACGTCGTTAGTAGCAATTCAGCGTTACACCAAACGAAGATTTGTAGCAAAACTGGCCAATGGCAAGACATAAAAATTGCACTATCATTACTGCGGTATATGCTTGAATGAGTCACTTTCTATTTGTTGTAGATCCTGTTCACTTATGGGGCTGTTTTGTATATTCACGGCTGGTTGATCTCTGTTTTCTGGAGATATTTTGAAAGTAATATGTTGCTAGCGAAAAATTGGAAAAAATATCACCATAAGTGGGCAAATGTCACAAGCTTCTCGCAAGATCTAGAGACTAAACGTACCTTTTAAGGAAATCTACACCTACCGGAGATAGAGAATATTGTAGCAAAAAAAAATCCAACATGAATCGACAGAGAGTGATACAGGTTGTATATTTTTGTATCACGCATAATACGAATAAAGGACATCAAATTGTACTTCAAAATATTCCAATATCTTTTAATAAAATTATTTCAAAGTTATTCTCAGGACATATTTAACAAAATGCATGTAACTCAATGAAGCGTAAAGACTTCCAGAGTCTGCTTTTTATGGTACCCCATCACTATAAGTTCAAGGTTTCCGAATGTTAACAAAGCCCTCCTTTGACATTTTGGTCTCGCGCTGGTTGGTGGTGTCTCTGTTGCGATAAGATCGATTTTTGGTGCTCCAAGGAGCTGTGTTGTTTATCATGAGTAAAGTAAAGAAGGCTAAGTTAACAAACTCTAGAATGGATATTTTGTGCGGATATCTCACCAAGGATGGAGCTGAGTGTAGTTTTTCATGCCTAAATTATCATCGTCCTCGGCTGCTGAAACACACAAAGAAACATCATCCTGCGGAGTCGGATGTCCTCCCACGTGGTTCTGCTGCCTGGGTAAGTGTTCAGTTATTTGTATTGCACTAGGGACTAGGGACTAGGGAGCGCTCCCCGGCCGCTACATAGTATTATTCGTATTTTTCCGGAAGTAGGCAGCGTGACTGTGAAAAACTGTGCTGACGTGGAGACGGGAACGTTTGGGACACATTTAGCGCCTACCTCGAAAACTGTGAGTGCGAAATTAGCCTAAAATCGCTCAACAACTTTGATTTTTCTGACAGACCTCGTCGCGCCGGTGACTGTCCTTTTAGTGCCTGTGATGCCATTTATGAAGAGAGGCCACTCTCAAGTCATCGACAAAACTCCAAATTGAACGAATTTTACGTAACCGTCGTCTGATTCCCGACTTTCTGGACCGTTTTCAAGAAATAAGCAAAATACTCAAAACTATTTCTTCAGCGCATGAGCGCTGCGATGGGCGCATGAGCACCGACATCAATCTGCCGACACCCCGTCTCCCCCGTCCCCAATGTCGGCCCGCGCCGCTGCTCGGCACCGGCCCGAATCACCCTCCGTCGAGCCAGGCGCGTAGCCAGGATTTTTATCGGGGTGGGTCACGTCGGTGGTAGAATCAAATTTAGCTCCTCAACCATATGTTGTTGACCGGAGGGGGGGGGGGGGGGGGGGGGAGGGGAGGGAGCCGGGTCGTTAGAGAATCTAATTTTTTTAGTGTAAATTTGTTTTGCTCAGAGGGGGAGGGGCATGGCTCCCGTGCCCCCCCCCCCCCCCCCCCCCCCGCCCTAGCTACGTCCCTGCGTCGAGCCGGGTCCGTCGGTCGCCGCCGCAACCGACGACCTTGACGGCGGCGACGCAGGGGAAAGCCTTTGCCGAGACGGATGGGTGGAAGGAAGGTGAAATGGAGGAGAAAATATATTTAGATAGTGGAAGGCAATCAATATAGGCGCAGAATTCGACGTTTAATACAATTTGCTTTCCTTGCCGCAGAGCAGGACATAATTCCAGGAAACTGCGTTTTTTTAGTACAATAGGTCCTCGAATCGCCAAACAGGAACCAAACATGTTCTGCTGCATCTTCTCTACCTGTTGCCATTTTTATGTTAATTTTTCTGAAGGTGAAATGAAGTAGCCCAAATTCGAGGAGAAAATTAATGTAGGGATGGGTTGATTTCCTTCAGACAACTTTGCCACCTGAACCTAAAAATCCTGGCGATTCCCATGATCCAATTACTCAGTTCCACTATTCACGAAACCTTCACCTATACATTTGCCTTTTTCGTTTCCTCAGATGCTGGCGAGACACCAGTCATCACGCATGGAGGAGCATCCAAGTACTGGAGACGCTCCTGTGCCTGCCGAGTCGGCGCAGCAGCCTTTCCCAACTGGGCGTAACAAAGTAGCCCCTGAACATTTGCCTGCAGACGTGCACCCGACATGTGATGATGTTGATATGACCGACAGTGGACCGGCGATTAGCACTGAGACGGTTCGCAACGATAACGGGGATAGAGGATCTGAAGTTACTTCTGACAATGGTCTTAACCTATCCCAGCATGAGCCTTCCATGGATTTGCGTGAAGATGTTTGTGCGATGAAAAACAAGCTGGGTGAGGTACTTCATGAGCTGCAAAGCGTCAAAAGGGGTTTGTCTGATGTTGTTAGACTGACCCAAGAACGTTCCACGTCAAAACATGGCAAGGAAAATGTTGCGGATTTTGAAGATCAGTTAAAAACAGCGATGTTCATGTCCGGCAGAAGCCTTGCTCATTTGGACGTTGCGACTGATAACGATCTCGGACGGGCGCCGGGAAGCAATGCGCTGCATTGCAAGACATGTGTGCCGAAGTTTTTCAGCAGCGTGCATGTTCGCGAGGGCTCTAAGGTTTTCGAGTTTTTAGGTATGACTTTAGCCTCGGCTCGTCGTTTTCTAAGTCTGAAAAAATCCCCATGATGTTCCGAAACCTCAAAACGGCTGTGCGATGTCACTTTCGGTCCAAGAAACACCTGGAAAAACTGCCAGCGCGCTGGCCAATGCCTTGATGCTGAAGGGCAGGTTCACCAGAAACGTCCATGTATCAAAGCGAGTGCTAAGGACGGGCTACTATGTACTTAAAAAATCTCTGAGTCACGCCACATACGAAGACCTTATCGTTCTTCAAAACAGGAACGCTCCTATGAGCATGGGGGACTTGAACCATTCCACGGGGTACATGATTAAACTGAGGGACCAAGTGTACACCACCATCATGGAGAAACTGACGAAGTATGTCAGCTCTGTCCCATGTGTGTCACTAATGGCTGACAAGGTGACGCTGAACAAGCGATCTGTGGACGTCACTGCCATCATGTTCCCAGTGGTGGAAGCCCAGACGGATCAGATAATGCAGTCGTTTGTGATTGCAGCGCCGGTGGTGCGTGATGGTACCGGAGATGCGCTGGCAAAGGAGATTGTAGAATCCCTGGCAAGAGTGGGCGTCACTAAGCCATCTCAATTGTCCAGTATGTGCATGGACGGACAGTATTTTGATGTCGGTGTCCCTGCGAAAGTGGTCCAGCTTCTACACGAGAAGAGTGGTGATCCCCTTGAGTCTCAGCCATGCGTGCCAGCCCTTTGGGATGCTGCTCACCTCTTAAATCTTGCCGAAAAAGACGTCAGGGTCAAAGCTGGGAAACACAAGTGGGTGCAGGACACCATAGACAAGATGACTGCCATTTCCAAGCGGCATCACTACGGAAAGGGCTTTGAAGAGCTGATGGAACAGCAGCAAGGACTTCTCCATCCCAAGCTCTGGTCGGCAACAAGGTTTTCAGCCTACGCCTCTAACACCTTCCAGACCTTCCTCCACAACGCAACAGCCATGGAAAAGTTGCTGGAGAAGAATGCGGCCTCAAAGAATGCAGACAGCTGCATTGCAGACGACCTGGAGCTTCTTCAAGGTAGGATGTGAAGTATGCTGCAACTGATATATTGAAAAGAAACACAAAGAGGCAAAATTCACCCACATGTATATCCGTTTCCACATGGCTGTTGCAAATTGTACTCATAATTTGATGTTGTTATTGCTACATAAGTTGGCGAGTAGCATGTAAGGTATGGCCATCTATAATAGTTAATACAAAAATAGTCGTTTTCTCGTGGGTGAAAATAATTAAGGATTTCTCGATGCATAGAAGTCCAACAAGCAAGAAAGTGATTTTCTCATCATCAAATATTCAAAAATGCAATACAATTATGTAGTATTTCTTAAATATTTTTTCCTTAATACGGTCTTAGTGCTAAATTTCAATTTGTTGGTTAAGATGATTGAGAGCGTCTTTTGGTGCAGGGGCGCAGTTCATGAACCGAGTGGCGGCGTTAGCCGACATCTATGGAAAGTTGGGACGCTGCAGCAAGGAACTGCAAAGCACACAGGCGTTCCCGTGGGATCGAAAAGATGCGTTCGCTCGCCTGATGCGATCTCTGCGCGACATGGCCTGCGCAATCGACCTGGACGAGGATTTGGCGTTTGAGCAGCCTGCTAATGTCTTGTGGCCATCTCTGAGCACCAGAGACAACTATGCAGACGAGGTAAGACATGGAAATGTTCTGCCGGTGAACATGCTGATATATGTGATGAAACGCTGCCAGGGGTGTAGGATCCTATTTAGTTGAGGGAGCTTCAGCCCCCCCCCCCCCCCCAACTTGGCTTCAGCCCCCCCCCCCCACACACACTTTGACGAGGAAGTGGGTCAAATCCTGGGAGAAATCTGTATTTTTGTGGATTTTGATGGTACTTTAAAAAAGATTTTTCCCAGCTCAGCCCCCCCCCCCTCTCCCAGCTTTTTGAAGAAGCTACGCCCCTGAAAGCTGTTATCAAATTTTCGTCGTAAGTGGTTGCTGTCTTATTTACGTATGTTATATTGCTATTTTTGCTATACCTACATAGCTAATTCACGCTAAATGTTGAATGTCGATCCACTATATTAACCCTCGCCCGGGTAGGGCAAAATCACTACGTGTTCGGGTAGGGGGTTGGTACGACCCCCGCCCCCCCCCCCCTTAGCGTTTCGCCCCTAATTGAGATAGAGCTTCGATTCAAAGACGAGCGTGTTGCTTGTGACGAGAGGAAGCCGCTGATACCCCATGTTACGGTATTGGGTCATTAGATGACCTCTGAGGTCATGCCAATGACCCATAAGTCATACAAATTTGAAAAGGCGTATAAACTGAATTTTATCTAGCTAGAATCGTGAATGAGCATATCATAATGCTTAATAGGTGCCAAATTCGTAATCGGCGTCACAAAATGTCCTAAAAACTGCAAAATTTCAAAAAGGTCATGTCAGGTCATCTGAGGTCAGTGACCTCGGTTGACCTGTGGATGCGCATGACCCCAGTGGAACATATAATTATCTAAAATGGATCACAAATTTGAAATAAGCGTCACAAATTGTCCTAGAAACCGTCAGAAGCCCAAAAAGTCATCTGAGGTCATCGGAGGTCAATGACCTCAGTTGACCTCTGAAAAGGTCAATCGAGGTCACAATCTCAGTGGAAACCACAACTGTCACCTGCAAACACCTTTGCATATGCTCTTGAACAAACACTCGGAAACTGCATAAGTGACAAGCATCGATCTGTGGGACGCCAGTTGCGCCTGACATGACCTTGAGAAACAGGTCATAGGTCACGGGTCATGTGAGTTAGAAATGCAATTTTTTTTCAGATTATGTGTCAAATTTGTCAACAGTAGGGTACTGAAAGTTTCATTGCAATCGGTCAGAAACTACGCGAGTTATTCCAGAAACACCGAGGGAGGGTTTGACATCCTACCCTTACCCAGGCGAGGGTTAATATTGTATATTATATTAATGTATTAATTGAAACTGTATTAATTGATTGGAAGTGTCTTTTGTTTACCAATCTGGTCTTAGAAGTAAAGTCACGGCATTAATGTTATTTGTTAGGTTGCCAACATCCAGCACTTCCTCGGTGCGTTGGTGGAGGACTGCATCGAGCAGCGCATGGACGGCAAGCACGCGAGCCGCGACAGCGTCGGGTCGTGGAACGAGACTCTCAACGAGCACATGCACGACCTGAGGAAGCTGGGGTCTCTCACAATGCTGCAGGCGGTTGAGCACTCTGATTGTCTGATCTACGCTGCACGAGGTAGGCAAGTCCCAAATTACCGGGGCCATTCAATTCGAAGAAGTATATATCACTGCAAAAGCAGCTAAAGAAACAAAAAGCAAACATATAAAAATGCGTTCCTTTTTGCTAGTCTTTGGCTACTTCTCATTTCTTGGCGCATTTATTCTTATTTTTAAGCGATCTTAATTTATTAGTGTTTATCCTGATAGCGTTATGACGTGAATACCAACAAATCAGAGTGTCATGTAAAATGTTGAATCGTTTTGGGTTTCCTAGAAGTAATATTGTCAGTGCTTGTCCAAGGACCATTCAAACTGGTCTTCGTCTTAAAAAAATATATTTTTTGGATACAAAACTTATTTTCTGACATAAGCTTTTGCACTGCCAAAATTTAGAGGTCAGTTTAGGAAATATATCAAACACTTTCACCTGTTTCAAAAACACCCGCTTTTCAGTGGGATTATCAATAAATTTGTTTGGAGAGTTATGGAATCCGGATGCAGAACACACCATTTAGGAAGTTGCATTTTATACTTACTCAACTGCTATCATTCTAGTGTCTAAGTACAAGTCAAAGCACATTTTGTAATAGTGGTTCTGTTCCCACAGCGGTACAAACGCTTAAGGAGCAAAAGATCCTGCCAAAGGAGCTTGGTGTCGGCCTCCCACAAATCAGAGCGGCTCACAGATTCATGCGAGAGCTACCGAACGAGCTGACAGACCCCGAGCTCTACGTGAGGCTGCAAAAACAGGCTCAGAGTGAGGCGATCCTGCAGCCATACAGTGACATGGTGGCACGGATTTGGATGCTGGCAGCTCCCGAGAGTGTTGTGGAGAGCATGTGCAGTGTGGTGAAGGACATCTTCGGCGAGAACCGCCAACTGTCGCACGCAAGTGCAGCGAAAGAGCTTTGTGTGCGCTGGAATGGACCGGAGCCTGTCTGCGCTGACAAGCTATTAGAGCACGTGCGGCAGCGGTGTCAGAAGGACAATTTTTTGACCGTAGGTCACAGGGACATCGGAAAAGTTATGAAAAGGCATCTTGGTAGAAGGTGTCACCGCGCCCCTGTATATATGTGATATGAATCTGTGATATGAAGTGTATAGTGATGTACGGATGCAGTGCCAACAGTAGGTACCCAATGGGAATTAGTATAATGTCATTCGATGAACGGTTGTGGTGTGCACTTTATTTGGTGTGCCAGTGTGCCACATCCACAGTGTTTAGAACTTGAATTCTGCTCCCGTGTGCTATTTATTTTGTCTTGTTGAGTACTTGTCTTGTTTAAGATTCGTCTTGCATTATTTATTTGTGCAAATCAGCTTTTTGTTTGCACGTATATATTGGACACGTCACCTGGATGGATGTTGGAAGGAAAAATATAGTCGTCTGTTCTATTGCAAATGGTGAACCTGTTTTTACATTAAATCAACAAGTGTTTTATCCCATGAGGGTACGATACCTTGGTGTCGATGTCGGTAGATTGGTACTTAGGTATAGCGATACGCCTGGTCTAGCCGCAAAAGAAGAACCGGCTAAATAACGTTGCCACTCCTGTTGAACTGCTTGCCAGTTTTGTGTAGCGAATTTTCGCATTAGCAGATATAAACATTTGCAATCGACAAATGGAAATGTGTAGAAATGTAGCTTCGATGAGAATGAGAATGTTCGATAAAAGGTGTAGCAAAATTGGGCTCCGTCAAATTCGGTTGGTAGCAAATTTTAACTTTTTTTACCCCTGGAACATTATGTTCAATGGGTCGTAGTAAAATGTCCACTGTAGCCAGCATTGTAGTACAGATGTCAGAATGCAAAAACAACAGTGAATGTGAACGGCATACACTACGAAACACCTCTACATGGTTTATCCCGCGCCCCGCGCTGGACACCTGAATTTTCCAAGTCTGGGAAGTGTTTCAACACCCCCACCCATCTCGGCTCTTATGGAGAGTAAACTAAATTCGAAAATATCATTCGATAGCACCGTGTTCAACACGGATGACCTCAAATTTCAGATTAGGCCCCTCGGCCTAAAACGACCCCCCTGAGGTCTTTTTTGCATAACATTTCACACATGTGGAGACTCTTACTGAAATTTTCCGTATCTGAGTTTACAACAATCATACGTATGCTGTAAAAATTTCACTGAAATTGGTTAAGTAGTTTGAGAGATAATAATGTGTTGATGACCTCATGTTGGTAGACAAACTATAAATGTTTGACAAATTGTAGAAATCCGAGTTTTGAAGCAATTTGCAAACGCCATGCAGCAAAGATAGAAAATGGAATTTTCTCTTAAATGGCAATCTCGGATTTTCGATTTGTTTTTGTTTTTGACCCCTAAAATAAATAAAAACTGTTTATCACAAAATCACAATTTTCAAAGATGTTAAAAAAACAAACAGAATATATATGAATTGTGAGAGAACTGAGTATGGACAATACCCAAACCAAATTTTAAAGGAATATCTCTATTTTTGACTGAGTGATGGCTCCCTAAGTGTAAGAAACTCATGACGTCATTTTTTAATAACTTTTTGGATATTTTTTTTGACCAGATACGAACAAATAATTACCTTTTCTGATTTTCTGAGACAACACTGGTCTAGAAACATGCCCTTTTATTTACATCTATCAATTTCAAATTTTGAGGTTTTCTGACAGGGCAAAATCGCTGTTCTGGACGTGGTCGATCCGAGGTCATTCACTTGACCTGGAAGGTCACCGGTTGATCCAAAACCTTCAAATTGCACACCGTTAGATTCCAAACATGACAGGCAACAAGTTGGTTCTTACCGCGTTGCTTTATGTTGCTTGGTTTGGAAGTTAACAGGGGGTCTTCTTAAGACCCCTTCTCCCCGTAGGGTGAAGATGAAAAAAGCTCCCGAAGTGCGAGGGTTAAGTCGCCATTGACTGGGGGGGTGCATTTAACGCCCCCCCCCCCCCCCCTGATGAATTTTCGCAATAGCTGAAAAAAGAATAGCGCTATCAACGTGAAACTTCAGGTACCTTCTAATACATCATGTTTACGTCTTGTGTGCAAAAATGAAGAAATTTCGTCGATTTTTTTCTTCGAGTTATAGCGAATTTAGTGACGTCACTACACACGAGTTTTACACCAAAATCAGCTAAACTTTGCCAGGCCGTACAAATGTCACATTTGAAGAAAAATGCAATCTAAAAGCGCCAAAAGATAGCAAATTGCTACAAACTGCTACAAACTGGTTATCTCGGATTTCTTTTTTTACATTTTAGTTTTTCACACCCAAAAACTCAAAAAACTTTTTTTGGGGGAAAATTATCACAAAATCAAAATTTTCTAAAATATTCAAAAAACCGGAAGATATGTCAGAGACTGTCTTATGACATCTAAAGTATGGGTAACTCATTACGTCATATTTTTATATTGCGTTTTTTTATACTTTTATTGACTAGATACAGACAAATAATTGCCACCACTGTATTTCTGAGACAAAACTGGTCTAGCAACATGCCTTTTTTATTTAGATTTAACAATTTAAAATTTTGACCTTCGGTAACCTGAACTTGACCTGACATTGATATTTACTTCATATAAATGAAGTCAGGTGGTAAAATTACTATCACTATCGAATTATACGTGGAAAATAACTCATAAAACATGTGTTGCATGACTTTCGTAGATATTTTGAGCATAGTAACCTTTTGTGACCTTACCTTGACCTTGGCCAACAATCTCACTTTAGCTCATGCAGGATATGTATCATACCTTTAGCAGCACTTTGGGTGAAACTGGTTGCAATCGAAGGCTTTGTATGGAAAGTATGGCCCATAAACTCAAATACGCCGATTTTGACCTTTGACCTGACTGTGACCTGAAATTTGACCTCACTTTGACATTTTTGAGCATGCTTTAGATTCTTCTCATTGAGAGCTTTCGATCACCGTCTTGCGCGTCTCGCTGCGATCATTGGTTCGGAAGATAACCAGGGGGGGGCGTTTAACGCCCCCCCCCCCCCAGTCAATGGCATTCTGCTGAGACCCCAGTCAATGCCGGGTTAAGGCTCTAGAGATCAGCAAACATCACGCCGAGTGTTTGTCAAAGGGATTATATATTACGTTTTTTTCCAAGAATAATTGAGTTCCATAGTTAAACGTACTTATAAAGGTGGTAGAAGTCTCGCGGTAGCCACATTTTTCTGGATATGACCTGTTCTTCACGTAAGGACATTTCAAAGTGCGCGGTGATGCCACCTTGTACTTTCTGCAGGACTGGCTGAGGCAGAGACAGTCATTTCTTTTATGCTAATAAATACACCTCACTTATGGCATATTTCCGGTAAAATAAGCAATATTTTTTTTTTGTTCCAACGACAACAGCAGTTACCTAGTTTTTCCCATAAATTTGTTATTTATCATGAATTTGCATGCCGATACGCCACCACCAAATTATCAACGCTGAAGGCCAGAGATAAGAAAACCACAAAACTCGAACGAACAGTGTGTAGTAATAAAGAGTTCCGTAAGTTTTGAATTGCATAATCATTTTGTGATCCAGTGTAGGACTTGCAGATAATTCAAAACTCTCAAATTGATTGCTGCGATTCTAATATAAAAGCGGTGGACAGTAATGCCGATCAAATACTCGTTATCTGATACAAGTCTCGAAAAACGTCAAAGTTTTAACGCTGATAATTGCTGAAATAATGGACTAAATGAGCATTGAGGTCCCTGTGATATGTCTTAAACGTGTTTAAAGCTCATACAACTGCAAAAGAGTGCATTTCCTTTCAGGACGGAAACCTGTATAATCCCTTTAACCCTATTTGTAACAGGGGGGGGGGGCGGATTCCGCCCCCTCCTCATGTTTTTCGCAGATATCTCCAGAACGGCTGGGAGCAGGCCCATGAAATTTTGGGACTTTTCATAGAATTAAATATCGCATTTGGAGTCAAAATTTTGAGTTCTTAATCTGAACAGAGGCAGTTCCAGGGTACAGTTTTGGGTGGGTTCGGAGGCGATATTTGGCGATAATACGGAAACGCGATCTTCACGGTGTCTTCGTACCTGCCTCAAGTATGAAGGAGTTACATCGGTTCACGGTGATTGCAACAAGTGCAAATTAGTTGATGTTAATGAAATATCATTAAAATTTCATGGCAGAGGCGGTTTCAGGGGCTTGAAAAGGGGGGGGGGGGGGGGGTTCCAGGAAGTATTCAATGCTTGGCGGGAAGCAAATAGAGCAATGTAAGGGGCATTTATAGTTATAAAGATGTAAAAGATAGCTTCTGCTTCCATTATTTGCATAATTTATTACATATAGAGTTTCAGGGGCGTGTTCAGGCACATGAAAAGGGGGGCGACTGGCTTGGTGATGACGATATGCCAGCGATAACGGCGCAATAGACGTTAGCTTATAATTATATATGCACATATGCGCCAGGAAAGGGAATAAAGTCATTTTTGGCAGAGGCGCGCTCAGGAATGGAAGAAAGGGGGTCATATTATTGCAAGGAAACTAAGAGACATGGGCGTACAATGACATAACATACTGTAGTTTTCGGATGAAACACGCACCCCATGCTACTCTACGAACGATTATAAGATAATAGGCGAGTCCAGGTAGGGTAAAAGGGGGGTAAGCAATGTTAATTGAAGTTGTAAGTGAAATAGTCACTGTTGACTAGTTAGTATCATAATAGCGGATAATATACTTATCAAAAGGTATTGAGCCGCCCCAGTTTGGATCCTGGATACGCCTATTATGAAGTACAACATGCAAAAAGGAACTATCTACGATCAGTAACATATTTATAGTGATGGGTAGCAACTTGTCTGCGGTTAATATTTTTCCCAATTTTAACCCTCTTTTTCACTAACCTGGTACCGCCTATGGCAAAAAATATGATTTTTAACTGTTTTGCCTAATGTCACATTCACATACCATTTCATTTATTTAAAAAAACACATACAAATTGTTTTATTACGCATTTACTTCACCCCCATATTGAGTGACCTGCACACGCCTATGATTTTTGAATTTTCAAACGCCACTGTCATTTATCAATTTCCAATGCAATTTATATCGATTCGTATTAATTGTGTTAAAATCGGTCGATAAACATGAAAGCTATGTTGGATCAAAAATACCACTAAAATTTGTGGTTTTTGCCCCCCTGTTGCCCCCCTATCAAAAATTTATATTTTTGTATTATTATTTAGAAATGTAGATCGTGTTGAGGGGAACCAAACGCCGTTTCATTTTTGAAAATCGGACGGGTAGATCTCGAGATCTCCGGGGGGCGGAATCCGCCCCCCCCCCCTCTGTTACAAATAGGGGTAGCCAGGAGCCTGTTACAAATAGGGTTAACCGGCGAGTTACTGGGGTATATTTCATAACGCGACTTACTGGGGGGGGGGCTATTTTTTGCCCCCCCCCCCCTCCTCTGATCTCCGGAACTACTGGACCGAATGTAAAAATTCAAACGGCATTTGATAGCCCTGGGAAATTTATCAAGGGAAACAATATTGTTGACCTCGCGGTCACCGATGACGTCACAGGTCAGGTCAAGTACAAAATGTTTGACCTTGTCAAAAGGTCTCGATGGATGGAATTGTCGCGCACAATTGCGATATTAAACGCATAAGCTGTTGATAAATCGGTATGATTCGTGTGTCTGACACTTCTAAGTACCTTTCTAAGCTGCTTATGACCTTGGGTCAGGTCAAGGTCATCCGAGGTCACGAGTTCAAACTGCAGATTACGGTCATTAGGCGTTATAACACATGTTTATGGGTTTGTGTTTCGTCTAGAACGCGAAAAATGACCTTAGAACATTGTTTTTTCCATATAAATAGAAGTAAAAAGCAAAAATGGAAATGCGTTTTTTTGTCATAGTAATGCTGTGAGAAGTGGTCGATTTTTGTCATTTGAAGGTCATAACTCGGTCAATTTTCAAGATATCGACTTTAAATTTGGTACACATTTTCACCGCATACGTCTCGATCACATATATTCCGGTTTTTGGATATATCTTATTTTTTCTTGAAAATGTTGTTAAAAAACCAATGTCTTTTGATTTCTCAAAATTTTGAATTAAAAAAACTCAAAAATCCGAGATATCAGTTTCTTAGCCTGGTCTATTGTCAGTAATTTGATTTAATACAATTTAGTTTATCTCAAATATCGTACCTTTGACAGTGTTTTCCGCAAACCATTATTTTGCAACAAAAACCGAAGAACATGACGTCACTCTGACGTCATTCCCGGTTGACCTATCATAGCCTCATATTTTTCCTTTTGCCAACATATGTAGAATTGATGTGAGAGAAGTTACTACAAGCTTGGTGATGATACATGTGTTAGTTTAGGAGTTATTGCAAAATAACGGGAGGGGGGCAAAAAATAGCCCCCAGTAACTCGCGGGTTAACCGTATTCCCTGCATTGGTCAGATTCTGCCCCCCCCCCCCCAGTAGTTTTTCACTTGCAACTTCTAAACCGTTAAGCCTAGCGTCCTGAAACTTTGTGACTTGTCCCACAATTGAATGGCGCGTGTTGTGTCAAAATGTTGAAAAAATCAGTCCAGCAGAGGTGATTCCAGGTTCCTGTTTTGGGGAGGGTGTTACGAATGCGGTTTTGCAGCGCATACTTCCTTCGTGATTTGTAGTGCAATAAATGCGTCAAAAACAATTCCAATGCAATATGCATCATAGATACTGGGATTGTACTTTTTTGGGGGGCAGAGGCGCACTCAGGATTTAAAAAAATGGGAGGCGATACCCACCCTCAAATTAGGTCCAACTTCAAATTAGTAAGATGACAAAAGCGTTACGCGCATGGTGCCCCCATGTTTTTCCTGGATCAGCCTATGCGCAATATATCAAATTTAACAAATTACAGCATATAATGCCCACATGTGACGTTCATGACGTCCCAAACAATCACGAACAGCGCATATTTGTTTTCTCAGAAAATCCCCACATTTTACATTCCCTGAATAAGGCTATTATTTTTTTATATATATTAAAAACCAGTACATTTAAAGCTCAAAAACGTTTGGGGCATGCAAATCGGTCAAGCCACGTGGCTGCAATGAACTGTCAAAAAACACCCAAAATTTGCAGATTGTTTGCCCCTGGCCCCCCATTTTTGAACAAAACAAAAATTTCGGGTTCCAAAAAGAGAGATCTTGTCATGACGCATCGAATGGCGCTTTGCCCATCGAAATCGACCGAGCGGTTCTCGAGATCTCTGGGGGGGGGGGGCTATAGGGCAGGATGCCCTATATATAGGGATTATATAGGGCAGAATCTGCCCCCCCCCCCCCTGCAGGTTAACGTAATTCTGGCCGCCCGCAGGGAATAGGGTTAGGGGGAAATAATGACGTTTTGATTTATTTATCTGCATTATGTTATTCCGCATGTATGGTAACAAATTGATCGCATCTCAATTTAACCCTCGCCCTACGGGAGCTTTTTTCACCTTCGCCCTACGGGGGGGGGGGCTGACTGGTCCCCCTGTTAACTTCCAAACCAAGCAACTTAGAGCAATGCGGTAGGAACCATTATGTTGCCTGTCATGAGAGAAATATAACAGTATGCGATTTTTAGGTTTCATGTTAACGGGTGACCTTCCAGGTCAAGTGAATGACCTCGGATTTACCACGTCCAGAACAGCAATTTTGCTCTTCAGAAAACCTCAAAATTATAAATTTATAAATGTAAATAAAAAGGTATGTTCCTAGACCAGTTTTGGCTGAGAAATACAAAAAAGGTAATTATTTGTTCGTATCTTGTCACAAAAAGTCTAAAAAAGATATTACAAAAATGACGTCATCAGTTTCTTACACTTAGGGAGCCATCACTCAGTCAAAAATAAAGATATTGCTATGAAATTTGGTATGGGTGTTGTCCATACTCAGTAATCTCACATATATTCCGTTTGTTGTCATATCTTTGAAAATGTTGCTTTTTTCTTGCTTTTTTTACTTTGTGGGGTCAAACACCCAACATTTTGCAAATCCGAGATTGCCATTTTAAAGAAAATGTCATTTTGTATCTTTGGTATATTGCGTTTGCAATTTTCTCTAAAACTCTGTGGTCTACGATTTTTGCAAATATTTCTCATTTTTTACCAACATAACGTCATCAAAACATGATTATCTCCCAAACTACTTAACCAATGTAAATTTTTACAGCCTACGTATAATTATTGTAAACTCAGCTACCAAAAATGTCAGCGAGATGCACGGCATGTGTAAAAAGTTATTCAAGAAAAACCTCAGGGGGGGCGGGGATGTCAGGCGAGGGTTAAAAGTGAAATAACTTTTTCTATTTCGAAAATTCCATTTTTGGAAATCAAAAATATGTACAATGTTCACTATCTCTGGTTTGAATGTTGATTTGTAAACAATTCATAGGGTCATAAATGAGGTAAGTGCGCCAAGAATCGTGACAACGTCCCCGATTGGTCAATGCAACAAATCGCCGACACTAAATATGTCGCCGTTGAGTGCATAAGTGAACTTCTGATTTAATTGCCTTTTTTGCATTGTTCATTATTTTTTTTTTCACGTTTCTTTTTAATGATAAGCTTAACACGCGCCCTGGCGGGGTGGGGGGACGAAATCCGCCCCCCCCCTCCGGGTTTTTGAGGATAGCGCAAAAACTATATATATATATATATATATATATATATATATATATATATATATATATATATATATATATATATATATATATATATATATATATATATATATATATATATATATATATATATATATATATATATATATATATATATATATATATATATATATATATATATATATATATATATATATATATATATATATATATATATATATATATATATATATATATATATATATATATATATATATATATATATATATATATATATATATATATATATATATATATATATATATATATATATATATATATATATATATATATATATATATATATATATATATATATATATATATATATATATATATATATATATATATATATATATATATATATATATATATATATATATATATATATATATATATATATATATATATATATATATATATATATATATATATATATATATATATATATATATATATATATATATATATATATATATATATATATATATATATATATATATATATATATATATATATATATATATATATATATATATATATATATATATATATATATATATATATATATATATATATATATATATATTATATATATATATATATATATATATATATATATATATATATATATATATATATATATATATATATATATATATATATATATATATATATATATATATATATATATATATATATATATATATATATATATATATATATATATATATATATATATATATATATATATATATATATATATATATATATATATATATATATATATATATATATATATAATATATATATATATATATATATATATATATATATATATATATATATATATATATATATATATATATATATATATATATATATATATATATATATATATATATATATATATATATATATATATATATATATATATATATATATATATATATATATATATATATATATATATATATATATATATATATATATATATATATATATATATATATATATATATATATATATATATATATATATATATATATATATATATATATATATATATATATATATATATATATATATATATATATATATATATATATATATATATATATATATATATATATATATATATATATATATATATATATATATATATATATATATATATATATATATATATATATATATATATATATATATATATATATATATATATATATATATATATATATATATATATATACATATATATATATATATATATATATATATATATATATATATATATATATATATATATATATATATATATATATATACTATATATATATATATATATATATATATATATATATATATATATATATATATATATATATATATATATATATATATATATATATATATATATATATATATATATATATATATATATATATATATATATATATATAATATATATATATATATATATATATATATATATATATATATATATATATATATATATATATATATATATATATATATATATATATATATATATATATATATATATATATATATATATATATATATATATATATATATATATATATATATATATATATATATATATATATATATATATATATATATATATATATATATATATATATATATATATATATATATATATATATATATATATATATATATATATATATATATATATATATATATATATATATATATATATATATATATATATATAGTTTTTGCGCTATCCTCAAAAACCCGGAGGGGGGGGGCGGATTTCGTCCCCCCACCCCGCCAGGGCGCGTGTTAAGCTTATCATTAAAAAAAAACGTGAAAAAAAAAATAATGAACAATGCAAAAAAGGCAATTAAATCAGAAGTTCACTTATGCACTCAACGGCGACATATTTAGTGTCGGCGATTTGTTGCATTGACCAATCGGGGACGTTGTCACGATTCTTGGCGCACTTACCTCATTTATGACCCTATGAATTGTTTACAAATCAACATTCAAACCAGAGATAGTGAACATTGTACATATTTTTGATTTCCCAAAATGGAATTTTCGAAATAGAAAAAGTTATTTCACTTTTAACCCTCGCCTGACATCCCCGCCCCCCCTGAGGTTTTTCTTGAATAACTTTTTACACATGCCGTGCATCTCGCTGACATTTTTGGTAGCTGAGTTTACAATAATTATACGTAGGCTGTAAAAATTTACATTGGTTAAGTAGTTTGGGAGATAATCATGTTTTGATGACGTTATGTTGGTAAAAAATGAGAAATATTTGCAAAAATGGTAGAACACAGAGTTTTAGAGAAAATTGCAAACGCAATATACCAAAGATACAAAATGACATTTTCTTTAAAATGCAATCTCGGATTTGCAAAATGTTAGGTGTTTGACCCCACAAAGTAAAAAAAGCAAGAAAAAAGCAACATTTTCAAAGATATGACAACAAACGGAATATATGTGAGATTACTGAGTATGGACAACACCCATACCAAATTTCATAGCAATATCTTTATTTTTGACTGAGTGATGGCTCCCTAAGTGTAAGAAACTGATGACGTCATTTTTGTAATATCTTTTTTAGACTTTTTGTGACAAGATACGAACAAATAATTACCTTTTTTGTATTTCTCAGCCAAAACTGGTCTAGGAACATGCCTTTTTATTTACATTTATAAATTTATAATTTTGAGGTTTTCTGAAGAGCAAAATTGCTGTTCTGGACGTGGTAAATCCGAGGTCATTCACTTGACCTGGAAGGTCACCCGTTAACATGAAACCTAAAAATCGCATACTGTTATATTTCTCTCATGACAGGCAACATAATGGTTCCTACCGCATTGCTCTAAGTTGCTTGGTTTGGAAGTTAACAGGGGGACCAGTCAGCCCCCCCCCCCGTAGGGCGAAGGTGAAAAAAGCTCCCGTAGGGCGAGGGTTAAATTGAGATGCGATCAATTTGTTACCATACATGCGGAATAACATAATGCAGATAAATAAATCAAAACGTCATTATTTCCCCCTAACCCTATTCCCTGCGGGCGGCCAGAATTACGTTAACCTGCAGGGGGGGGGGGGGGGCAGATTCTGCCCTATATAATCCCTATATATAGGGCATCCTGCCCTATAGCCCCCCCCCCAGAGATCTCGAGAACCGCTCGGTCGATTTCGATGGGCAAAGCGCCATTCGATGCGTCATGACAAGATCTCTCTTTTTGGAACCCGAAATTTTTGTTTTGTTCAAAAATGGGGGGCCAGGGGCAAACAATCTGAAAATTTTGGGTGTTTTTTGACAGTTCATTGCAGCCACGTGGCTTGACCGATTTGCATGCCCCAAACGTTTTTGAGCTTTAAATGTACTGGTTTTTAATATATATAAAAAAATAATAGCCTTATTCAGGGAATGTAAAATGTGGGGATTTTCTGAGAAAACAAATATGCGCTGTTCATGATTGTTTGGGACGTCATGAACGTCACATGTGGGCATTATATGCTGTAATTTGTTAAATTTGATATATTGCGCATAGGCTGATCCAGGAAAAACATGGGGGCACCATGCGCGTAACGCTTTTGTCATCTTACTAATTTGAAGTTGGACCTAATTTGAGGGTGGGTATCGCCTCCCATTTTTTTTAATCCTGAGTGCGCCTCTGCCCCCCCAAAAAGTACAATCCCAGTATCTATGATGCATATTGCATTGGAATTGTTTTTGACGCATTTATTGCACTACAAATCACGAAGGAAGTATGCGCTGCAAAACCGCATTCGTAACACCCTCCCCAAAACAGGAACCTGGAATCACCTCTGCTGGACTGATTTTTTTTCAACATTTTGACACAACACGCGCCATTCAATTGTGGGACAAGTCACAAAGTTTCAGGACGCTAGGCTTAACGGTTTAGAAGTTGCAAGTGAAAAACTACTGGGGGGGGGGGGGGGGCAGAATCTGACCAATGCAGGGAATACGGTTAACCCGCGAGTTACTGGGGGCTATTTTTTGCCCCCCTCCCGTTATTTT
>JAXIVJ010018230.1:0-20000 GCA_036785665.1 Chirona hameri | reverse complement strand
AATACTCTCACCAATCAATAGCAAAAACGTATGTATACGTT
Source organism: Chirona hameri (assembly GCA_036785665.1). Taxonomy (NCBI): domain Eukaryota; kingdom Metazoa; phylum Arthropoda; class Thecostraca; order Balanomorpha; family Balanidae; genus Chirona; species Chirona hameri. The sequence goes on along the minus strand of JAXIVJ010018230.1, from coordinate 19,959 downwards.
CATAGAACGTTGATCTTATACACAATTTTACCTGTATGTCTACCAGGGGCGTAGCCACCGGGTGGGCCAGCAGGGGCCCGCCCCCTCTACTCTAAAAAGTGTGTGTTTGTGTGTGTGTGTGTGGGGGGGGGGGGGCCCCCTCCCCCACAGCTACAACCGCGATCCAGACCATAAGCTATTTAGGCGACCAAATTACCATCTACATTATTAATATTATTTATTTAATGATTAATATTATAATTAATCATCTACATTATTTGCAACATATTTTTGTCATCGCTCAAAACGATGCGGGGCAGAATTTTTGGGACGACACAAATTTGATACATCCTTGATACAGCCTTGAGGGGCGCCACCCGATCGACAGGGGCGCCACTAATATTGGCGAAAATTTTGCAGGGGGGGGGGGGGGGGCTACGGACGGACATAGGGGCGCCGTCACTGGCTGGAGGGGGTGCCGTCGCTAGCCGGAGGGGCGCCATCATGGGCCGGAGAGGGGCAGTGACTAGTCGGAGGGGCGCCGTCACTCGCCTGAGGCGCGTGGCCACTGTCGGGAGAGGCGCCGTCACTGTCCGGAGGGGCGCCGTCAATGGTCGGAGGGGCACCGTCAATCGCCGGAGGGGCGCGGTCACTGAACGGAGGGGCGCCGTCACTGGTGGGAGGGGCGCCGTCACTCGCCGGAGGGGCGCGGTCACTGAACGGAGGGGCGCCGTCACTGGTGGGAGGAGCGCCGTCACTGGCCAGAGGGGCGCATTCACTGGCCGGAGGGGCGCCGTCACTGGTCGGAGGGGAGCCGTCACTGGTCGAAGGGGCGCCGTCGCTGGCCGGAGGGGCGGTGTCACGTGCCGGAGAGGTGCCATCTATGGCAGGGAGCGTCTTCACTGGCTGGGAGAGCGTCCTCACTGGCCGGGAGAGCGTCCTCACTGGCCGGAGTGGCGCCGTCACTGGCTGGAGGGGCGCCGTCACTGATCGGAGGGGCGCCAGCTTTGCCTGGGGGTCTCGGGTCCAAAGGACCAGGTCATGCCCTGAATGACCGTATACTCGGTACGCCATTGGCATCGGACATAGAACCCTGCGTCAGACCAGAATTTGGCTGATACATTGTGTTCGTATAGGTGTAATTGTTGCATGTAACAGAACATCTTTGACTACCTGAAGTACATTCATGTCAAGGGTGAACAGCATGTTTACAACTGAGGAGATGTTTTGGTTTGCGGAGTGCTGTGAATAGTGAGGAATATGTCAAGAACCGGAAAAATAGCAGTGCCGGCGAACGGGCTAAGAAGTCTACCCGAGGCGGTAAGAGTGAAATAACCGCGCCAGGCGCATTCTTTCGCGCCTTTAGCGGCCGCATCCGATATCGCAACAATCAACTGGGTCCTGTTCCTTCCACAGAGCTTTCTCAGCGAATTTGTCCATGAAGTCACCATCACTGAGACATGCTCTTTCATAAGAACATTCAAATTCCACCAGCGAACTTTGACTTTTGGGATTCCTGACGCATTCCTGAGCCTTGCTCACGACCTCCTGCTGACGGGCTGCCCACGGCTGCCCACGGTTGCCCGAAATGGCAGCACACGCCAACCTACGTCATCGCCGGCGATTACTACTTGAACACAAATGCTGTCGATTCACGATACATATCTGGCGTACTTGCTACGATAAATTTGCTCCTACAGCTAGGAAAGGAGCAGTGCTTATGGTACCTAATCAGGGACGTATGAACGTCACGAAAAGTGTGTGTGTGTGTGTGTGGGGTGGGGGGGGGGGGGGGGGGCAGTGAAACTGTGATATCGTTTTCAGAGAACCCCAACCCCTGTGGAAGATTTGTTTGCAGATTTGGGCTGTTCTCGTCTTGGCGAACCCTTTGCCATCACAACCTTTCTCACCAAGCAAAAATAAAGATTTTAGTCACAAAAATGGCCGAGAAGTGAGGGGGCCATGCCCCCCCCTGTTCCTACGCCTATGTACCTAATACCAACATAAACAGTAACCTAACATTATCGCAGACTTACTCCTTATCCATCTTCGCTTCTCTTTTCGCTTGAAGATCGTTGGTTGTTTATCGATGCTTCACGTTTGGAAATTGCCACGTGCGCCAATTTGTGTTATCTGCTGCTGCCGGCTGACGCGATTTTCCGGCAGCAGCGACAACATGAGGCAGCAGAGATATGACCATAGGCGTACACAAGGGGGGGGGGGGAGGCAAACGGGGTAATCCCACCCACCCTAAAGGTCTGTTTTTGCCCATTTGGTCGAAAAAATGAATGATTTTTTTTTAGATACGAATAGTGAAAATATGCCCTTTTAAAAATATAGTGGGCCAAATCCGGTGAGTTTTGTTTTTTGTTTGGTCGGGGTACTTTATGCCCCCTGAGCAAAAATTGCCCCCTCCTGGAGTGAATCCTGGGTACGCTACTGGGTGTGACGTCATAACCCGTACCCCTCCCCACATCCCATTCCCCCACTGGTCCACGCTGATTGGTCGATACGTTTTGACAGCAGTAAGCAGCAGCAGTCAGCCCGTCAGCAGGCTTCGTGAACAAGGTTCTGGTAAGCTAAGACGATGGAACGGAGTTGGTTTCAGGCTGCAGCGTAGTGTAGATAAAACTTAATGTGTCAAATGATTAATATATGGAAGAAGGAAAAAGTCATGAAGTAAGAGTTCTGGTGATCATCATTAAAATAGTTGAATGAAAATGAAGGAAGGGAAATAGAGTCGGCTCTTCTGAATGCGTGCGTACTAGTGATGTCATTCGGTAACCAAAATTTTGGTATACTCCCAAAATTCCAATACCGAATCGGTTATTGGTTGGTCAGAGAACAAATTGTAGGTATGTTTCGGTCAAGCAAGTCAGCGAGATGCATCAGACCGGCCACCTTTTTGTTGCAGGAAGTTCGGCATGTTCTGCAGGTATCTAGCTGGGAAATAAGAATGCCAGGCAATTAATTTGGATTCTGAGGCCATTCTTATTTTAAAAAAATCGAACCGTGGCTCGATTATGTATTTTTAAGAATGGCCTCTGGACTGGACTGTTAGGTTTGGGCAATGTGTAAGATATCTGCATATTATTCGGCTTTGCTGCTGCATTTCCGAGGCGCTGTTTCGACGCTAAACATCTGCCGCGCCGGGTACTGGGGTCATTCTTTTAAAAAATACAGCCACGGCTCGATTTCTTTTTATAAGAATGGCCTCTGCTCATCAATACTATTAAGTATTATTGAGGTATTTCTTTCCCTAAAAAAATACACCTGCATATGCAAAGTTACGCTTGCCAACCTCTTACACCAATATTGAAAGTCGGTCAAAAATCGGTCATTTTCGGGTTGGGAAAAATCGGTTTGGTTTTCGGTCAGTATAGCTACAATGAAATTGGTATCGGTTTGGTCAAGTTTCAGGAATTTTCTGAAAATGACATCACTAGTGCGTACCATAATGTTGATTGTTGACCGGAAAATATGGACTTATGGGTCCGCCCCCCCCCCCCACTCAAAATTTCGTGGCGACGCGCCTGATGCCTACTAGTCAGCCCTTTATATAGATAAATGCTTGATTTCAACCCACACCTGAATTTCCTAATTATTGTCTTTTCATCATTTTTCGAGCAACACTGAAGTGGCCATTGTGCGAGAAAAAAAAACACTCCCGTTCAAATAAACGTGGGTACAAGCTATATTTGTAACCAATATTTTGGGAACTTGTGAAAGTAAGTAGCAATGTCAGTATCACAAAAAAACACCTCGACACTTTCCACCATGCTATTGCACTTTCTCCAATACTAGTTAACTGAGTTAATGTTGGCCTTTCAGTTTTATGGCAATTATAAAACTGTGTTTTATTAGCCGTTTTCACGAAGGATTGTGCGTTTGGGGCGAACGGGGCGTTTGGGGCGTTTGTGGCGATTGGGGGGATTGGGGCGTTTGGGGTAAATGGGTCTATAGCTCGAAAGCACACGGCTTTTCCCTCTGATTTTTGGTATCAATCGCAACTTTATGAATTAATGCATTTTCCCGGAATTCTATGTTAATGATAACAACATAGTTTACTTAAAATTAACCATTTCACCTTCAACTAGGTCTGGTGATGCCAGATGGCTGGGATGTTTGGTGCGACACCATTTTGCTCGAATCCCGGAAGTGCGGCGTTCGGGAAATGGTGTCATATTTTGCAACAACATGGTTTGCAGGAATAATAGTTTATTTCAATGAAAACTAGATGAATTGGTCCATTCATATTTTCAATCATATTCACTTTTGAAAGCAAGGATTAATGATAATTAGCGATTTCGTTTTGATCATTTGTTGTAAGATGACGGGAATGCTGGCTCCGGCTCTGCGCTGGCTCTGCGCAGGCGCCGCCGCCCGGTCACCATGGCGACCGGCCGGCCGGTCACCTGACGTCACGTTGCGCACGTGACTCCGGCGCCGGCTGGCCGGTCACCATGGCGACCGGCCGGTCGGTCGCCTGGCGTCACGTTGCGCATGTACAGAGCCGTGGTCTGCGCCCAGCAATGGCGTCCGTTCGATCTAGAGGAGACATTTTTGAGTTTTCAGTACCAGTGGCTGCAGAAAACCCGCATGTTTCATGGGTTTATAAGTGCTTCTTCTGAGGTCCTTTCAGCTTTTTGTGAGATTCGTCAATTAATCAAATCAAGAACATTTGGTGTGATTCGTCGCTTAAATAAATGAGTAAGGATTGTTCCGGTTTTCGGAAACCAACGAAGTTACCGCTCTAAATTGGACTATTTCTGCGGGACGGAGCGACGTTGAATTAAGGTCTGTCTATGCTTTTTACATTTTATTTCATTTATCATAATATTATATTTCTTTGCCATTAATATCTTCAATTTTGCCCTAACTAACTGTCAACTGCGTATTTTATTTAATCAAAGCTGATTATCTAGTATACTTTTTAGCCTCTTTTTGGGGCGTTTTCGGTATGTTTTGTAGAAGGAACTAACACAACCCAAAATTGCCAGATTTGCTGATGAATTTTAATATCCAAAGCAAATTAACAGTAAATATTGCATTGTAAGAGCATATACTTATACATTAATTCATACAATTTTGATTGATACCAAAAATCACAGGGAAAAGCCGTGTTCTTACAAGCTATCAGACCCATTTACCCCAAACGCCCTAATCACCCCAATCGCCCCAAACGCCCTAAACGCCCCAATCGCCAGGCGAATAAAATCCTTCGTGAAAACGGCTATTGAAAATCCTATGATTTCATGACCCACAGATTATTATTACAAAGAAGCTCTTAAACTTCTGCTTCAACGTCTTCAATTAAGTTCATGTTTGCAGATGTGTCCTTCTTATGACGTAAAATTGGCTTCGTTGCAGGAACTGCACATAAAGCTATTCGGTCGTCATGCGTATTTTGCAAGACAGCTAACGCTATTTGAGCACGGAACTTTATCACGAAACGCAGCGCCCCCCGGTAGTAAAGTTCCGAGCACAAACAACGGTGGGGTAAAGAGCCATATGTACCCGATGGTTAACATTTGCTGGCGGCTATGCTGGTGTATGATGACGTTGATGGTTAGTTATTCGTGAGGCACACTGAGCTAATTTGGATGATTTGTATGCTCTTCGCAATTGGTTTGTCGTTAGGATTTGTGTAATTACGCAGTTATTTTTGGCTTGGCTTTGTCATGCTCGTACGTGTTGACAAAGTAGGTCGGACATCGGCATTATTTTCCAGGGTTAATTTGGTGCACCCCGAAATGCCCAAATTGTCACATTGCCCTAGCCGAAATGCCTTGAAGCAAACATCAAAATAATAATCGCAATTTGACAAGCCACAATGTTCTAGAAAACGAAACAGTACTTGAGCCGCTTGCTTTGAAGGATAATTCGACTATAACCAAATCAGCCAGTTGCAGTCGTCTCTAAATACCTTCTCACGCAACCTACTAATATCGATATGTAAGTATGTCCAGCCATAATTTCGTTCATGGGGTAGTCAATTAGCAACGTGACCTGTATTTACTTGAATAATACGTCGAGCAGATATAAGCGCACTGAAACCACCAAACCGTATCCTTATCCAGTCCGTATTTACGACAGATGAACCCAGCTGCGCAATCAGTAATGAAAAGTAGTCACTGATACACTAATTCGCCGCGATTAGCGCATTTAGACCGCACGCTTAATTAGTACGCCGATCGATATTGGCGGCGAATGTCGCACATTGTCCCACTGTGTACAGTGTACTGTGTACACAGCTGAGGCGGGAGTCCCGCACGGCGGGGCGCACAGCGGAACATACAAATATCAACGGTGGCCATGGCCACAATGATTAGAAATATACCAACGCGGCGATAGTACCTGCAGCTCCGTGGATAGATAATGCATATGGTTATTTTGTTATTAGCGTCCACCTGGCGAGAGCTAAATAAAATATGCTACTACAATGCTAGTTACGAAAGGAGAACCAGTAATTTGGTGAAGTATTTCTCAGATATATGCCTCTCAATATACTCGCTGCTTGAATCTTACATCGCCAGTCCGATTCATTAAATAAATGATGGCTCTGATATAAGAATACGGATGGAATAACAGATACAGAATTTAGCGTATCTATAACCTGAACAAATGCAGTCGAGGCTCGAAGACATTTTGTCCAATTTGGGAATAAATAAAAAATTCAACAGATGGTCTCTCAGCTCTCTTTCAGCTGCTTAGAAGTGAAGTTTCTAACTTCTCACCGGACTCGGGTCTAGTGGCGCCGAATCTAAACCAGTTGACTTAGTTTCTTTCCGGGTTCATGTGGTGCATCCGGCTGTCGCCAACCCTGCGATACCTGGTGTTTGTGGTACATGGTGTTTGTGGCGTGTTTTACCCCTGTCCGACTCAGATATTGCCGACCTGTCATGGTGCACCAGTCAACCACCTATCACGTCATAGTGACGGCGCAGTACGTGTGCTATTTTTAAAGACGATTTTAGCTAATTCAATAGGGTTTCACGGGAACATACCTGCACCCATCCTTTACAAGCAGGCGTGACAACCAAGACGGGATAAAAAAAAAACTTTGAGGAAACGTAAAATATGATCGGTCCGAATAGTCGCATTTGTTTCCTTTTGGACGATGATCGAGCCCGACCATTGGATGGAAGGTTCCCGAATTTCCCGGTGAAAAATAACCGATTCCGGAACCCATCGATTGTCTGTGCTTTCAATACGATGTCTTCTTTAAGCGCACTCTGCACGTGGCACGCATCTCAGCGCCCCATTACGGCGTCGTTTACCGCTGCCTAGTCAACCAATAAGGCCTTTTAGCCTTTATGGCTGCCGACCGCCGGCTGCCAGAAAATGCGGCGTTCTGTGCGCCTGTTCGCCAAGTCGGCCAATCAGGAGGATGAGTGAACTTTTAGCAGCGAAGTTGGACCATTTTCTGCCCGCCACGGCCGGCAGGCAATCCCGGCTCGGCTCGGCTCGGCTCGGCTCGCTCGGCCTCGGCTCGGCTCGGCTCGGCTCGGCTCGGCTCGGCTCGGCTCGGCTCGGTGTGAGGGCAGCGGAGCTAGCCGGCGAGGGGATCGCGGCGTTGACAGACACAGATCGGGTAGCAGCCAGCAGGGTAGCAGAAACCGGGCGTCAGTGTTCTCCGTGCTCTGATCAGTCATTGGAGCCGTACAAGAGCGGTGTTGCTATGCCAGGTGTTCTCCGTGCTCTGATCAGCATTGGAGCCGTACAAACGTGTTACTGTGTCAGGTGTTCTCCGTGCTCTGATCAGTCATTGGAGCCGTACAAACGGTGTTGCTATGTCAGGTGTTCTCCGTGCTCAGATCAGTCATTGGAGCGTACAAACGGTGTTACTATGTCAGGTGTTCTCCGTGCTCTGATCAGTCATTGGAGCCGTACAAACGGTGTGCTATGTCAGGTGTCTCCGTGCTCTGATCAGTCATTGGAGCCGTACAAACGGTGTTGCTATGTCAGGTGTTCTCCGTGCTCTGATCAGTGCTCTGAGCGTACCAGTGTTACTATATGTCAGTGTTCTCCGTGCTCTGATCAGTCATTGGAGCCGTACAAACGGTGTTGCTATGTCAGGTGTTCTCCGTGCTCTGATCTGTGCTCTGAGCCGTACAAACGGTGTTTACTATGTCAGGTGTTCTCCGTGCTCTCATCAGTCATTGGAGCCGTACAACGGTGTTGCTATGTCAGGTGTTCTCCGTGCTCTGATCAGTCATTGGAGCTGTACAAGCAGTGGTTGCTATACTCCGGTGTTCTCCGTGCTCTGATCAGTCATTGGAGCCGTACAAACGGTGTTGCTATGTCAGGTGTTCTCCGTGCTCTGATCAGTCATTGGAGCCGTACAAACGGTGTTGCTATGTCAGGTGTTCTCCCGTGCTCTGATCAGTCATTGGAGCCGTACAAACGTGTTGCTATGTCAGGTGTTCTCCGTGCTCTGATCAGTGCTCTGAGCAGTACACACGGTGTTACTATGTCAGTGTTCTCCGTGCTCTGATCAGTCATTGGAGCCGTACAAACGGTGTTGCTATGTCAGGTGTTCTCCGTGCTCTGATCAGTCATTGGAGCCGTACAAACGGTGTTGCTATGTCAGGTGTTCTCCGTGCTCTGATCAGTGCTCTGAGCCGTACAAACGGTGTTACTATGTCAGGTGTTCTCCGTGCTCTGATCAGTCATTGGATCCGTACAAACGGTGTTGCTATGTCAGGTGTTCTCCGTGCTCTGATCAGTCATTGGAGCCGTACAAACGTGTTGCTTGTCAGGTGTTCTCCGTGCTCTGATTCATTGGAGCCGTACAAACGGTGTTGTGCTATGTCAGGTGTTCTCCGTGCTCGGATCAGTCATTGGAGCCGTACAAACGGTGTTACTATGCAGGTGTTCTCCGTGGCTGCTGAGCAGTCATTGGAGCCGTACACGACGGTTGCTATGTCAGGTGTTCTCCGTGCTCAGATCAGTCATTGGAGCCGTACAAACGGTGTTGCTATGTCAGGTGTTCTCCGTGCTCTGATCAGTCATTGGAGCCGTACAAACGGTGTTACTATGTCAGGTGTTCTCCGTGCTCTGATCAGTGCTCTGAGCCGTACAAACGGTGTTACTATGTCAGGTGTTCTCCGTGCTCTGATCAGTCATTGGAGCCCGTACAAACGGTGTTAACTATGTCAGGTGTTCTCCGTGCTCTGATCAGTCATTGGAGCCGTACAAACGTGTTGCTATGGCAGGTGTTCTCCGTGCTCTGATCAGTCATTGGAGCCGTACAAACGGTGTTACTATGGCAGTGTTCTCCGTGCTCTGAGCAGTCATTGGAGCCGTACACACGGTGTTGCTATGTCAGGTGTTCTCCGTGCTCTGAGCAGTCATTGGAGCCGTACACACGGTGGTTGCTATGTCAGGTGTTCTCCGTGCTCTGAGCAGTCATTTGGAGCCGTACACACGGTGTTGCTATGTCAGGTGTTCTCCGTGCTCTGAGCAGTCATTGGAGCCGTACACACGGTGTTACTGTACTCTGGAGAACACTTTGTCGCCTCGATTCGACATCCTCGGGACATATCCGGACGTAGCATTTTATGATGCATTATTTGAGACGATCTCTGTCATTTCGGTTTACGTGCTTTTCACCACTCCAATGTTTATCGCCATGCCATCACCGGTAAGCACGTCACGGCTTATACCAAACATAAAAATCCCCACACCCATCCCCTTAGGTGTTCATTCACCGTGGGTTGAGAAGCAGTGCCCCGGGCCGACCTGACTGTGCTCTGGGCTGGGAGGGGATGGGAGGGAGGGAGGAGGTCAGCTGGTCGGTCTCACTGGACGCCGGTTGACGTGCTGATGACGTGCTGATGACGTGCTGCTGACGTGGTGGATGACGGATCCGAATCCCTCCGTACCCCGAGACGCACAGGGAGCAACAGTGGCGACGGGGAGGGAGCGCGAGATGCAGTGGAGAGAGAGGGACAGGCACGTAGCCAAGGGCGGAAGGGACGGCCGCCTCCTCCCCTGGAGGCCAGGGGGGGGGGGGGGCGACGAGACCGCGAGAAGCGCGTATTATGGGCTCTTCAAGAGGCGGAAGATCACGCGAAGCGTGGGTCTTTAGAGAGTTTAGAGCACTGCCACAGGCCCTTTAAGGCCACCCGGGCCCTCTCGGCAGGGCGACAAAGCAGCCAGCGCAGTCCGACCAGAAGAGTCACTGGCAGATCGGAGGAGCTCCTGGACAAGTCAAGAGGGGCCCTGGCTAGACCGAAAGGGCCCGTGGGCCGGTCGGAAGGGCCCTTGAACATACCGGATGAGTTCCTAGCCAGACTGAGGGGCCCCTGGAAGGTTGGAGGGACCCCTGAACATGTCGGCATGGCGACAAAGAAGCCAGTGCAGTCTCTGGTCAGGTCGGAAGGACTCTGAACAGGCCGAATGGGCCCCTTGACACACAAGAGAGGCTTCTTGGAAGGTTAGAGGAATTCCTGGTCAGACTGGAAGGGCCCAAAGCACGTAGAGATCCAGATGAAGATTAAATGCAAAGAGGACTTACTCCACAAGATATCTCCAAATATTAAAATCGGAGAGAGAGAGAGAGAGAGAGAGAGAGAGAGAGAGAGAGAGAGAGAGAGAGAGAGAGAGAGGAGAGAGAGAGAGAGAGAGATAGAGAGAGAGAGAGAGAGAGAGGAGAGAGGCGAAGAGCGAGAGCGAGAGCTGAGAGCGAGAGCGAGAGCGAGAGCGAGGAGCGAGAGCAGAGCGAGAGCGAGAGCGAGAGCGAGAGCGAGAGCGAGAGGAGAGCGAGAGCGAGAGCGAGAGCGAGAGCGAGAGCGAGAGCGGAGAGCGAGAGCGAGAGCGAGAGCGAGAGCGAGAGCGAGAGCGAGAGCGAGAGCGAGAGCGAGAGCGAGAGGCGAGAGCGAGAGCCGAGAGCGAGAGCGAGAGCGAGAGCGAGAGCGAGAGCGAGACGAGAGGAGAGCGAGAGACGAGGCGAGAGCGGAGAGCTGAACAGAGAGCGACTGAGCGAGCGAGAGCGAGAGCGAGAGCGAGAGCGAGAGCCGAGAGCGGAGAGCGAGGAGCGAGAGCGAGAGAGCGAGAGCGAGAGCGAGAGCGAGAGCGAGAGCGAGAGCGAGAGCGAGAGCGAGAGCGAGAGCGAGAGCGAGAGCGAGAGCGAGAGCGAGAGCGAGAGCGAGAGCGAGAGCGAGAGCGAGAGCGAGAGCGAGAAGCGAGAGCGAGAGCAGAGAGCGAGAGCGAGAGCGAGAGCGAGAGAGAGAGCGAGAGCGAGAGCGAGGAGCGAGAGCGAGAGCGGGAGAGCGAGAGCGAGAGCGGAGAGCGAGATGCTGGAGAGCGGAGGACGGAGAGGCGAGAGCGAGAGCGGACGGAGCGAGAGCGAGAGCGAGAGCGAGAGCGAGAGCGAGAGCGTGAGCGAGAGCGTGAGCGAGAGCGAGAGCGAGGAGCGAGAGCGAGAGCGGTGCGAGCGAGAGCGAGAGAGCGGAGAGCGAGAGCGAGAGCGAGAGCGAGAGCGAGGAGCGATGAGGCGAAGAGAGAGCGAGAGCGTGAGCGAGAGCGAGGGAGCGGGAGAGCGAGTGCGAGTGCGAGAGCGAGAGCGAGAGGAGAAGGCTGGAGAGGAGAGAGAGAGAGAGAGAGAGAGGAGAGAGAGAGAGAGAGAGAGAGAGATGAGAGAGAGAGAGAGTGAGAGAGATGAGAGAGAGAGAGAGAGAGGAGAGTGGAGAGAGAGTCTGTGTTAGTGAGGTGAGAGAGAGAGATGATGAGCGAGGAGAGGCGAGAGGAGCGAGAGTAGTTCGTGGGAGAGGTGCGAGAAGAGCGAAGAGCGAGAAGAGCGAGAGAGCGAGAGAGCGAGAGAGCGAGAGAGCGAGAAGAGCGAGAGAGCGAGAGAGCGAGAGAGCGAGAGAGCGAGAGAGCGAGAGAGCGAGAGAGCGAGAGAGCGAGAGAGCGAGAGAGCGAGAGGAGCGAGAGAGCGAGAGAAGCGAGAGAGCGAGAGAGCGAGTGAGCGAGAGAGCGAGAGAGCGAGAGAGCGAGGAGAGCGAGAGAGCGAGAGAGCGAGAGAGCGAGAGAGCGAGAGAGCGAGAGAGCGAGAGAGCGAGAGAGCGGAGAGAGCGAGAGAGCGAGAGAGCTGAGACGAGCGAGAGAGAGCGAGAGGAGGCGAGAGAGCGAGAGAGCGAGAGAGCGAGAGAGCGAGAGAGCGAGAGAGCGAGAAGAGCGAGAAGAGCGAGAGAGCGAGAAGAGCGAGAGAGCGAGAGGCGAGAGAGCGAGAGAGCGAGAGAGCGAGAGAGCAGAGAGCGAGAGAGCGAGAGAGCGAGAGAGCGGAGAGCGAGAGAGCGAGAGAGCGAGAGAGCGAGAGAGCGAGAGAGCGAGAGAGCGAGAGAGCGAGAGAGAGCGAGAGAGCGGAGAGAGCGAGAGAGCGAGAGAGCGAGAGAGCGAGAGAGCGCGAGAGCGAGAGAGCGAGAGAGGAGAGAGCGAGAGGAGCGAGAGAGCGAGAGAGCGAGAAGAGCGAGAGAGCGAGAGAGCGAGAGAGCGAGAGAGCGAGAAGAGCGAGAGAGCGAGAGAGCGAGAGAGCGAGAGAGCGAGAGAGCGTGAGAGCGAGAGAGCGAGAGAGCGAGAAGAGCGAGAGAGCGGAGAGAGCGAGAGAGTGAGAGAGAGAGAGAGCGAGAGAGCGAGAGAGCGAGAGAGCGAGAAGAGCGAGAGAGCGAGAGAGCGAGAGAGCGAGAGAGGCGAGAGAGAGAGCGAGAGAGCGAGAGAGCGAGAGAGCGAGCGAGAGAGCGAGAGAGCGAGAGAGCCAGGGAGCGAGGGAGCGAGGGAGCGAGGGAGCGAGAGGAGGAAGAGGGGGAGAGGGAGAGGGAGAGAGATCTACCGCTCGCTCATCTCACGCAGCCCGACAGCTGCAGGCTACATGGATGAGGAGGTCTCGGACGTGTTGCTCCGACGCACGGGGTGTTTTAGTTGGAAGCTAGCCACCAAGGGACTGGACAGGAATGTAGGACTGAAAAAACCACATGCTGTGCGTCGGGTGAGGAATTGGTGTTTGTAAGAAGGTGAGACAAATGAGTGGTGTCGGTAGGTGTGGCTCCATTCGGGTCACCTTGGGTAGCTGCCGCAACTGGAGGGACTGGTTACCCTCCAGCCAGGTCCCTCTTCAAGGCGGCTTGGGATGGTGACATTTCAAAGTGAAAGGACTATTCGTGTGGGCAGCATAGTAAGTGCGACACAAGTCGGAATGTTAATATTTTTGCATGTATTTGAAATGTATGCATAACGGTTGTGTGTTGTAATTAATAATAATGCCATTTGAGTGACCTAAAATAGCGATTGACGGCGAACAGTCGCCAATTCGGGGGGGGGGGGGGGGGGGGGTGGCCGAACAGTACCCGATTGGCGTTAATATAGCGTTTAGTCCATAGTGTGTCGATTTATATATACTTTTTGGCGTGGCCCTCGGCCCCCCTCGCCCCCAATGTTGGAGTTCGCCCCCCCCCCCCCCCCAATGGCACCCGCTCGCCCCCCCCCCCCAATGCTTTGACCGCTGGCGGATCCAAGAGGAGGCAAAGCGGCCAAGCCTCCCAAACTGCTGAAATGGACAACAATTGATACGTTTCCTATTTCAAAAGAAAGTCTACGCAACTTTTACGAATAAAAGTTTGTTTTAAAATCCCCTCTTTATGTATAAAGATGCGAAATACGGTGAATTTTTTAACAAATATTTGCCATGTTTGATTTTTAGGGCATTTTTTTTCTCCGAAGAAATAGTTTGTTTTAATTGATTTCTTTTAAATAATTTTCTTAGGGGTCAAAACTAAAGTTTTCAGAAATCCGAGAATATATTTTGTATGCCATTTGCTATTTTCCGACGTTTTTTTATTGCATTTTGCTAAAAATATAGACTTTGTATGATCTTTTAAAAAACTTTAGGCTAATTTTTTTTTCTTTTCTTCGCCAAACTCGTGTGTAGTGACGTCACTAAATTCGTTATATCTCTTCTTTTTTTCTCTCGCGACAAAATTGCTTCATTTATGCACAGAAGACGTAAAATTGGTATAGAAGAAGGTACCCAAAGTTGATATCGCTATTTGGTTTTTGAGCTATTGCGAAAATTCGTCAGGGGGAGATATTTACCCCGCCCCCCCTGTCAATGGCAGGTTTCAACATTGCCGTTTTAACTAAGTAAGGGCTCCAAGCAAGGACTCGGGCATTTTGGCGGATGCAGAACCGGCCCAAAAACGTTGGTTTGAGGGACCGTCCGGCAGAATTCCAAAACTCATGAAATTTCGTCTGTTTTTGCATTATGAATTGATTACAAATACTGACTGTCCTTTGTACAAGTTGCCTATAATTCATTTAAAATGTGTGAATTTTCAGCGGATTTTGGTGGTTTTGGTAAAGCCATGGCGCTGATAGGCTCTCCTTGGATCCGTCCCTGTTCGGCCACTGGCAGATCCAGGGTGGGGGGGGGGGCATCAGCCCCCCCCCCCGAAAGCTGGGGGGAGGGGGGCATTCAATACAAGTATGCCCCCCCCCGCGCGTTCCCAAGTTTATCGTAAAATCGTAAAAGTTGTCTTTGCAGCAGTCAAAATCCAGCTATCCACAGTCAAAAACCGGAAAATTTCGCGTCTTTTCACGGCAAAACACAACTTTCGCAATTGCTTATACAAATTTGTAAAAATGGGAAAAAATGAATTCCATTAAGTGTCTGACAGAGGCTCTCCTTGGCGGTAATTGCTGGCACTTGGCGATCCAGGGAGGGGGTGGGGGGGCATCAGGGGCAAATGCCCCCCCCCCCACACACACACACAGGATCTGGGAGGGCCATTAATACAAGTATTCCCCCCGCGCGTTCCCATGCACTGAAAGTTGAAAAGCAACTGCCACATCTTAGGAGAAATACTTCATGAAAACGCGACGTTTTTTTTCTTCTCTCGAGTGATTTAATTTGAAGTTTGTATGGTAGGCATCCCTTCTTTCATTGATAGACAAAACAGCGCACCATGATGCAATTCAAGCAAGCCCCCGGTGACCTTAACACCCCCGCGCCCCGTTGGGGGGACAGAATCTACCTCCTCCCGGATTTTCTCAATAACTTTGGAAACTACGATAGATATCAACGTTTAACTTTCAGTACATTATGCATGCATCAATTATACGTCTTCCTCACCAAATTACAATGAATTTTGATGCCAGTGTTTTGGGAGATAGTGACGTTGACGTCCATGTCATGCTATTTTTGGTGGAAAATTATAAATGTTTGATGAATAATCGTAGAAAATAGAGTTTTGAGGCAAATTGAAGAGAAAAAACGTGAAAAGAAAGGGAATTACATCCTCTTCCCAATGACGATCTTGGATTCGCGAAAGTTTGTGTTTTTGACCCCCAAAAATAAAACCAACTGATTTTTTTTTGGAAAAAAATCCACAAAATAAATTTTTGTGATTTTGAAAAGTGTCTTTCTTTAAGCTCGAATTCCAAAGAAAGTGACCCGACCCAAATCAGCAAGAGGACCAAAAGGAGGCCACCTTTTAGCCACACAAATGATGCCGCCCACGGATGAAGAGCTGGATCCGCAAGTGTGTTCGCCCCCCCCCCCAACCGTTTCATTTTGAAAAAACCGACACCGACTGAGCGTAGATCCACATTCTGGTTTATAAGCAGCCATCAGCGGGTTTGAAACATTGATATGCCACCATCCATCAACTCTGTGGCAGTGGATGTCCGCTTGAGACAGCAGTAATTTGCAACTTAATCAATCAATAAATCTATTGGGATAACTCAGCGATGGTTGAGTACTCGAAACCCCGAGTATACGATCCACTACATTAGCGGGTTTCAAGCTAGGCTGCCCATCGTAGCAACGGGAAATATAAACAATCCATTTCAACCGAGAGATGATGATTAGAACTTGCTTCTCTGGAGGTAAACAGTTTTTAAGTGCACTACCTATGAATACCTCGTACAACACTTATTATGGGACTGGCATTGACATTAAAACGACAATGCTCGTTCCTCCGTGATAAGCTATTTTAATTTTCAGTAGCATGGGGCGGTCAAGATCGCTTAACCAGCTTAGTTCTAAAATTGAAAAACACTACCCCGTCAGTCTTTGTGTCGTGAGCACCTTTTCGAACTGCGTACCGCTTAGCAGTGTTTGAACAGGGAATCTCCAGTAGCAATGCGTCAAATTGAGTCCACCATTTTCCAGCGTGTTTACAAAGCGACACGCTCAGTCTCAGTCGAGTTTCAGGTCAAGCGAATCAAATGACGGCGTTTCACAACCACTCCAGTCCACTTTCAACTCCACTCCGCTCCAGTCTCACTAGTTTGAGGTTCTCTTCAGTGTGCCAATTATGGTGTTTTCTGAAATAGTGGAGTCACAATGAGGCGAGGCGACCACTATGTGAGAGAAGGCAACCAATGCAACGGAAACGAACTCGCTGGTATCGACAACACGGCGATCTATTCCGATCAGTGGATGTCCGTGAAGTTAGCGCCATCGAGGATCAACACTAACTCCAGCCGTCAATTTTTATTTTGCCCCAAACTTCGTGTATATGTCTGATCAGACAATGGAGATTCCAAAATAAAATCCTATTTTTGCGATAGCGATTGACCTTCTAGGTAAAATTTGGGGTCAAACGAAGGGGAATGCGCTGGGAGCCTACGTTACCGTCCGATTTGCTTTAAAAATGGTCTCAAACGATTCCTTGGAGTCAAAATCTAAGCGTAAGCGAGACTTTCAGGTCATGACCTTTAAAGACCAAATTTCAGGTCAAAGGACGGGGAACAGCAATCAACGGTAATTTTACCCAAACCTCGGTATAGGTCAATCAGGACCATGGTGATTCCAAAAAAATCAAGTCCCATTTGGCGGTAGCGATTGACCTTCCAGGGTTAAAATTGAGGTAAAACGATGGGAAACGCGCTATAGAGCCTACAGTTACCGTACGATTTGCTTTACAACCCTAGGAATCGTTAAAGACCATTTTGAAGCAAATTCAGACGGTAACTTTAGGGCTCCAGCGCGTTTCCCCTTCCGTTTTGACCTCAAATTTTGACCCTAGGTCAATTTGATATTGCAAAAAGGACTTGATTCTTGGAATCAGCATGGTCCTGATTGACATATACACGAAGTTTTGAGGAAAATCAACCGTTGACGCTGTTCCCCGTCCTTTGACCTGAAATTTGACCTTAAAGTCATGGACCTGAAGTCTCGCTCACGCTATATTTTGAACCAAGGAATCGTTTGAGACCATTTTAAAGCAATCAGACGGTAACTTTAGGCTCCAGCGCGTTCCCCTTCGTTTAGCCCTCAAAATTGACCTAAGTCAATCGTCTATCGCAAAATGGACTTGATTTTTGGGATCACCATGGTCTGATTGATCTGTACACGAAGTTTGGGTAAAATTAAAAAGTTGACGCTGGAGTTGTGTGATGACGATGACGCAACTTCACGGAATAGTCAGTGGCTGGTAAAGCGACAGTTATTGGATTGTTCCAACTTCCAGTTCAATCAATGCTTGGCAATACCAAGTGGCATGGACATATTTGCGTTCTACATAGCTGAGAGTATGACAAATAACAATATGATAAAGAAGCAATTCTTCACAATAATAATCGCATATCTTAGAAGGGAAATATTACCTTTTTATTTGTTTGTTAGCAACAATTTCTTAGGCTCCCGTTACTATTTTAAATTATTTTATTAAATTTAAGAATTAAATACAATTATTCCCCAAATTCAAAGTTGTAAGTTTGAAGAAATTAAAAACAAGTTACCTTGTGTACATCATGAGGTCATTGACAAATTCGTACCTTCCATACCATTGTTAACAATCGGAGTGCGGCATTTGTGGAGCCTCTGTGACATTTCCGATCAAACTGAGCGCTGCTCGGACACCCCGCATAGTAGCGCTTTCGTTCTCCATGGCAACCAGGTGCGTCACCAGTCAAAAGAGAGGAAAGGGAATACGTTCTGGCTTTTCATTGGCTCACGGACCGGTTTGCCATGGAGGAACGAAAGCGCCTACTTGCGTGCGTTTCGAGCAGCGCACTGATCCGTGACGCAATCCGTGAAGCATCCGTGATGCATGACTGACTATCAGTATAAGTCAGGAAAACACACATGCAAACTATACCAACTCGAATAAAATAAGAGCGGGAATGAATTGAACCCAGGCAAGCTAGTATTCGCAAAGCACTCGGCACTGGCGCCACAATGGTGCAAAAGGTGAGGGAAATGCATATTGGATACTATATTTATTAAGTCACAAGTTTCTGAAGTGTCAACTACTATGGAAATACAGTGATAAAATACCTTTAATAATGATTAACAAGAAAATTTCAAAACTTAAAAACAATCAATTTGATAGTCCTTTAATTAGCTTCAACTCGAAATCAGATATATTTTGCAATGCTTCCCAAGAATGGCCCAATGAGTCATTAACAAAAGCTGCTACGGGACTTGGGTACTACTAATCAGGAACAACTCGCCAAGTGCGCCGTGATGGTTAAGTGCGTCCGAGAAGCATGAACAATGACTTTGTAAACAAATCTCGCCGACGCTAAATAGGTCGCCGTCGATGTGCATCGATGAGCTTCTGATTTAATTGCCAGTTTTGTGTTATTGTTCGTTAGTTTTTTGGGAAAAATTATTATTTTTCATGATAAAATAAAGCAAAGTGTTATATACAGCCACAGACAAACTATACACAACTCCTAATGGTTGAAAACAAATGAATCGAATTGCAAAAATTGAGGATGTCGCAACCACTAACTATGCGCGTTGATGTGCATCGATGAGCTTCCGATTTTATTGCCACTTTTTCCAATCGCTGTTAGTTTTAGAGATCGCGGGCAATATAATCACAACAAGCAGAACGCACATATATTTTCCACATCCATTGCGTAAAAAAATAATACGGGAGAAAGCCCGCATTTGATGAGGACCAAAGTACTTGACAACAGGTCAGAAAATGAGCAAGTAGCCGGTCGTTAAAAAGTGTGGAACGCTTATCAACTTTAAACTTGAAATATCTTTCGTAGGAAAGTTTTCATGCAAAATGTGATTGAATTTTACAATATATTTGATCTCAGTCTGGCGATTTTCAAGTGCTAACTCATTTTAGTGGAAAAAGGTCATTATTTCCCCTTTAACTGTTCCTCCCGGGCACCAGAAGTGTTGGGCTTCAGAAGCTCACCAGTAGTGTTCGAGTACTGATGTAGTTAAGACGTTTCGCTGACCGTTCGCCTCCTAAAATCTTAAATCATCTAGCTACTTAAATAATCTTTCAAACGTATCTGTTTACGATACTGCAAAATAATCCCTTCTGCGCTGTTGTTAATCTTACAAATGCCTTTCCAAATAAGTTTACCTATTGTTCACCAGACACCTTATTACACCAGTAACACGCCTTTTTGGGGGCGATAGACCCGAGCGAGCGCGCTCTGGTAAAGCTAAAACAGGTTTGAAATATGAAACGGCAAGGGAGCACTCGTGGTAATCAACACAGTCCATATCTTAGTCCTCCATAAAAATTGCCAGGCCTCAATGCATGCCAACATAAAATAAGTTGCATTTAATTGTTTCATGATCTCCCTTTCTCAAATCGCCAAAAGGGAGTAGTCCTGAACGCATACAATGCTTCAGCGTATAAATTAATGCTTAGACTAATACAGCGGGCATTTTTTTATCAAGAATAATTTTTGCAAGGTTTTTTGTTTCATTTCGGACGTTCCGCGCGTGCCAACTGCTACGCGCTGTGGTACCACCCTCTATCATGAACGCACCATACCAAAAACAAAATTGATTTGATGGACCTATCTAATGGTGAAAACCCAATCTGCAATCGGGAGTCAGTGGTTGCAAAGTTATTAATAAGCTTCCGAAAAGCTTCTGCATGGCCGGGTCTGGCCGGGGTCAAATGTAATTTGTCTAGTAAGTTGACGAGAGAACCTCACGGGCGCTTCGCGCTCGCTCGGTAATACTAGACCACACAGTGCTACGAAGCTTGC
>JAXIVJ010018229.1:0-17500 GCA_036785665.1 Chirona hameri | reverse complement strand
ACACACAGAGACCACACACAGACACACACACAGACACACACACACAGACACGACACACACAGCTACACACACACACACAGACACAAACACCACACAAGACACACACACACACAACACAGACACACACACAGACACACACAACACAGACACACACACACAGACACAACACACAGACACAGACACACTTCACACACAGGACACTACATCACACAGTACACACACACACTAGACACATACACAGCACACACAGACACACACACACAGACACTACACAACACATCACACAACGACACCCTCCACAGACACCACACACAGACACACAACACAAGCACACACACAGGACATCACAACACAGACACACTACACAGACACACTACACAGACACACACACCACACATACACTCACACACAGACACCACTCACAGGACACACACAACACAGACACTCAGCACACACACAGACACACAGACACACACAGACACACACACACACACAACACAGACACACCACACAGACACACACACACACAGACACACACACAAGACAACACACACTGACACACACAACACTACAAGACACACACACAACAACACACACAACACAGACACACACACACAGACACACACACACTAGAACGACACACACACAGACACACTCACACAACTGACACTCACACACAGACACACACACATACAACACACACAGACACAACACACACCAGACACACACACTCAGACACACTAGCACTGACACACACACACAGACACCACTACACACAGACATCAACACAACACAGACGACACACACACACAGACTAACACACAACAGACACACACTCACACCAGACACACACACTACACTACAACACTACACACAGCAACAACACACACCTACAGACACCTCACACACAAACACCACAGACACACACACATCACCACACACTACAGACACACACCTCACACAGACACTCACACACAGTCACACACACACAGACACACACACATACACACACACACAGACCACTACCCATCACATGCAACACACGACACATCGATCACACACGACACACTTCGACACACCACAGCACGACACATCACTCACACCTCAGTACCACATCACAGCACACACACACTCCACACACACACACCACACACACACACACACTACACACAAACTCTACAACATCAGCACACACCACACCACACACACACACCACACCCACCACACACAACTCACTTCCAAACACCACACCACACTCACACATCCCACACACCCACACTAACACTCACCACCTACACACAACACACTACACTACAAAATCACACACACCACACACACACACACACACACACAACACACAACACACAAACACACACTACACCACACACACACAAGACACAACACACACGACACACACACTCACACACATCAGACTCACACACTACACATACACAGACTTCACACACATGAACACACAGCTGAAACATAATCAACAGTACACACAACAGACACTTACACACACAACACACACACACGACACACTCAAAACATGCACACTACAGACACACAGCACACTGACACAGCACACAGACACATCAACACAGACAACAGCACAGGATCACTACACGATCACAACTCACACACCAACACACACACACGACCATCGACACCACAGTACAACAGAACACACACTGACACTCACAGCGACACAACACACAAGAGCAACCTCAGACAAGACATCACACAACAGTCACAGACACAGACACACTAACACCGTCAACACACACTGTCACACACTAACCACTGACATCACACAGACACACTACACAGAAAACACTCGACAAAACGGGACAACACTCACAGACACACTCACACACACACCACAGACTAACAACACAATACACTACAGACACACAACACACCGACAACACGACACACACAGACACACACAGGCACACAACACACACACACCACACTCCAGACACACACACACACTCACCATCTCAGACACACACACACAGACACACACCGACACAGACACACAGCAAACACAGAACACACACACAGAACACACACACACTAGACACACACACACAGACACACTACACACAGACACACACCGACTAGCTCACCGCGTATACACATCTACACATCAAGACACACACACAGGACACACTGACAGGACAACACTCACATAACACACGACACCAGACACAGACAGCACAACGACACACACCAGACACACCTCACACAGACACTACACACTATAGACACACAGAGCACACAGACAAACATAGCACAGACAAACACACACGCAGCAGCAGGCTAGTACAGCAGACAGGCAGACACAGGGCATGAACAGGCAGACAGGCAGAGCAGCAAGTCGCAGTTGCGACCCTGCATGTCTGGCTGTCACAGCGGCATCCGATGCCACCTCTACGGTGCTGCGGCCGCGCGAGGACAGACTGGTGGGAAATTAAGCTCAGCGTCTGTGGGCGGGATGGGTGGGGATCACGTCCTTCCCGACATCTCTGTGACTGTTACTGGGTCGGATGGACGGCCAGACCTTTCAGGAACTTTTGACTCCACTGCGGCTTGCCCTCTGGCAGCGGCCCGGCCCGCCCGGGACTCGGCCCCCGCAGGTCCCGAGCTCAGGCCCCACTCCGTGCTCGGCCTCGTTCTCCTGCTCGGCTCGGCTCGGCTCGCTCGTCTCGGCTCCGCCCGGCTCGGCTCGGCTCGCCGCTACGCGCCGGCCTCGGTCCCTACTCGGCCCGGCCGGCCCTCGGCGTCCGGCCTCGGCCGAGCCTCGCTCCGGCTCTGGCTCGTGCTCGGCTCGTGCTCGAGCTCGGTGGCTCGCTCTTCCGGCTCTGCTCGGCTCGGCTCGCTCAGGCTCGGCTCGCTCGGCTCCTCGCTGCTCGGCTCGGCTCGGCTGATCGGCTCGGCTCGCTCGATCGGCCCCGGCTCGGCCCGGCTCCGGCTCCGGCTTCGGCCCCGCTCGCTCCGGAATACCGTAACAGTGCACGTCTGCTCGCGGCGTCGAGCGTGTGGGGACGGCCCCCCAGTGACGGACTGACGCGCGTGCCTTTGGTTGAGCCGTTTAAGCCGTGTCGGGCTTGTGAGAAACGACGCCCCGGGACCACCAGAAGTGCGGGATAATCACCTCTACACAGACTCGACGGAGTGGGAAGTGCTCTCTTTAAGCCGCTCCATGGTGCATAATTGTGACATTAACGTCGTTAGAATAGAAAAAGGCATACATCTGCATTATAGAATTACTGACACCACTTCATTGCTGAGATAGGGCGGATTAAAAGCAAAATTTGCTGCCGTTTCGGCCTCAGAAATGTGCCACGCAGTGCACAATTTCACATTCATCTATAGTCAACTAAACCATTTGTATTCACCTATTTACACAATCATCTACCACTTAATTTAGTTAGCTCTCGAACGCGCGGCTACCTTTAATCGCCTTAACGCAAAGCTCATCAGCTTGGAAACAATTAAAACAGCACACACGCATGATTCGTTATCCGATAACCAACTGTTCCAAATCGCAACTGTGTTCCTGTGACCGTGCTAGTTTTCACTGCCTGCTCGTGAGAGTGTCAGCGGCCGGTGTGCCGCATTAGTTCACTTGAGTAAGTTTCCTGCTCGTCCCTGTCAGAGTCATCGATGTCGGCGCCTTCGGATGGTGTTCAAGTAGATGTCAGGTTGGCAGGCGGAAAGTACCGGCGGAAAAGTCCCGTTATCTAATACTTCAGCTGCCCAACGTTCGTCCAATGTTCAGAAACGCGATTATAACAAGATCGAAACAATTGCCATGTAAGATATGTGTGACTGCGTTAGTGTATGCATATCGCATATGTTACCGTATGGAAAGCATTCGAATATTGTCTGACTAAAATAGTACCTATTCGTTATCGCCCGGTGTATGTTCGCTGTCGCTCCATACCATGATTCAAGTCAGAATGAGGAATTAAGTTGTCATTTCTTTTCGAGCTCGTGCTTTCGAAATTCAAATACCTCGATGAAAAATAGATAGCCTGTTTTATATAATAGGTAAACTTTTTTACCAATGACATTTTATGATATAGTGATAGGTACCTATGCTTTCTATTTTCTATTTTACCATGCTGTCTATTTTCCGTCTGCACTTGTCACTCTGGCTTTTGAATAGCTTTTCCAATGTTTTATTATCTTTTCTGCATGATCAATTCAGCTGCTTTAAGTGGAGCGAATGATGCATGCCGCAGATAATTAAACATCAATTGTTGCGAAGCATAAACTAGGCAAACCTCAAAAAGAACTGATCAGCCTTGCATTCAAGTGTGTCCATCCTGGTAGTTCAGTTGGCAGCTTCTCGTTCTCATACCCCTAACCCTTTCCTGGCTTTAATTATTCCCTACCGTCGTGACCTTCGGCTCACATTTGGAATCCCGAATACAACGTCCTTGAATTGAGAATGGCCGTGGCTGGTGGGCAGTGGCCGCTCAGGGCTCAGAAGAACCGCAGGTGGGTGAAGAGACTGGGCGTTATTGTCTTTCGGTGCGGTCATATTCTGGTGTTAAATTTGTACTTCAATCATGGTTTAACTCTGACAAACTATATAGTTGCACTGTTTTTTCTTCTTAAATCATCACCTTAATTCTCCTAAACTTTCTTAAACTCGAGCATGATACGCTCCTATTGTTCATGGCTGCAGAGTCAATAGTTTTTCATCGACCTCAGATTTTGACTGCTATCCTAAATCTGAGCTAGGGAAGACGACTCCGGCTACTAATAACGACTTCGTTTGCGGGCCAAGGAAGACGACTCCGATTTCACGACTCCAAGCCCAAACAACACAGCCAGGGCTGCAGAGTCGATTTTTATTTACTCCAACTCATTTGTATACACGGCTAGAAATAATTATATCATACTCCGAATATGATTCCAACCAGACATGTGCCAAGATCCAAACATAAATCCGAGATCCATGATCCCTAGGATTCAATATCTGGAATCTTATTGGATCCTAGATCCTGCAGGATCATTTTGTCGTGGGATCCTGTGGAACTTGGATCATGGAAAATTATTTTTCGTGGGATCTTGTGGATCTTGGATCCTATTGTTTGGTCATGGCTAGGGTCCTTCACGGGACACATTTTCAGCCCCCATCCCGTTCCAGCTCGTTCAGACAGACCCAAAACCGTTCCAACCTGAATTCATAACTGATGGGGCTCTCATTCCCACCTGTTTCAAAGCTTAAGCATATTTCACTTTTTGTGGTGCTTCAATATAAGAATGCATGTATTTCATGCTTTAGAACTCCCACACTCATGTCAAGGGTGTAATATTTACATGTGGTGATCGGACATGTGCCAAGATAAAACGGGATCCAGGATACCTAGGATCCAAGATATGGGATCTTGTTGGATCCTGGATCCTGCAGGATCATTTGCTCGCGGGATCCTGTGGATTTTGGATCCCGGAAAATTATTTTTTCGTGGGATCATATGGATCTTGGATCCTGGAAGAAACCTTTTCGTGGGATCCTGTGGATCCTGGATCCTGGAAAATCAGTTTGTCGTGGGATCTTGTGGATCTTGGATCCTATTTTTTTTTGCCATGGCACACACATGTCTGATTTCCAACCACAACTGCTGACTCAAACCAACTCCGATTCCACATTCGACTCCTCGTTTCTTTTCCAATCCTCAGCTCTATTGAATACCCGTCTTTATTTAGTCGCGGTTACGGCGCAATTGTGTGTCACCGGTGGACCTTTGTTGTTTGACGTGTGTGACCCCTGTGACCTTGTGTGCACTCTGTCGGGCAGGGAGAAGTCCCGGCTGTGTGGCCCAGATGCCGTCTGGACTGGAAAGCCACCCGCCTGTGGTAAGTTATTATCTGTCGGCGGCGCTCGTGCATAGCGTGTATGTGTGTCCGTGTCAGCGCCGTGACATGCGTGACTTACGGCGCATTGTGTGTGTTCTCTCGACCTCGGTCCTCGGCTGTCACGTGAATCCACTGTCCTGCGGCCGGGATCATACGAATCATGGAAGGACAGTTCAGTAGCGTACCCAGGATTCGCTCCAGGAGGGAGACAATTTTGCTTATAAAGTACCCCCACAAAAAAAAACTCACCGGATTTGGCCCACTATATTTTTAAAAGGGCGTATTTTCGCCATTTTTCTCTTAAAAATGTTAAAAAATCTTCATTTTTTCGATCAAAGGGAGCACGTACAGACCTTCAGGAGGAGGAGGAGGAGAGGGGGGAGGGGGGTATTGCCCCGTTCCCCCTCCCGCCTTGTGTACGCCTATGGGACAGTTATGGTTGAATGCATAGGTGCGGGCGAATTCCCTCGATAATGAACATGGATACTTTAAATATATATGAAGTCATTGGGCTGCTTTGGAGAATGGAAATATAACTTGTGTATTTAAAGGGAGTGTGCCTACTGTTTTGGAAAGTCAAAAATATTTTTCCCATACGGTAAGTAGCTATTGGTTTGATTGTTGGATATGATGAAACTCACATCTCATGGAGCCCCTTTAGTTGAATTTTCACTTATATTGTTTTTTGCTTATTTTTGGTTTAGATATATATAAAACCAGTAAGGCGCCGTAGTGGGCGATGAACGAGCGAGCGCGAAATAAATGTATGTGAATTTCAACCCGATCGGGCAAGTAGTTCCTGAGATACAAAAAAAGGTGCGCATGTGCGCACGTGCAGAGGCACCCCACCCATGACTTGTGCGTAGGCGGCGGCGGAGGGGGGCATTTAGGGTTATCAAATAGTAATCATGTATACAATTACAACCTGGTATAAAGAGAGCTAAACCGGACGTACCAGTCTATGATGTTCGTAGGCATTATTTTTCTCTGTTAAAAATGCAGCCAATGTCCATTTTATATCCAATCTGTGAATCAAATTAATTAATTATTAAAGGTAAATAATGACCTTTTGATTTGTTTAACAACAATTTCTTAGGCTACCGTTATGGTATACAAATTATATGATCTAAATTTAAGGATGAAATACAATTATTCCCTGCTTGGAAGATGGAAGTTTGGAAAAATTAAAAGCAAGTACATATAACGGGTGTGCACTTAATTTCTGGACAAAGATCAATATCCCATAACTCCGGTAATAAAAAAGCTACGAGACCACATTGTGCTTGATGAAGGACCCATATGTATAGTACGTGTATACCAAATTTTATGCTTATAGCATAATTTTTCGTTCATCATGGAAGCCCTAATCAAGACGGCTGTGCGAAATTTGGTGGCGGAATTTGTGCAGAATCACCCAAATTTTCACAAATGCAAAGTTGTAGCCCATTTCCGTGAAATGGGTGTAGCGAGGTCAACTGTCTATGCCATCATGAGAAACCTTGAGGAAAGAGTAAATCTTGAGCACAAAAGCATTGGGAAATGACTTCGACATGTGGTCAAGATGCTCCGTCAAAGAAGGCAGGCCCTCGTTCACGCCGCCCGTAACCGCGTGGGCGTGTCCCTCCGTCTCCTGGTCAGGCGCTTCGGGATACCCCTAGCTACGTGAGGTAAATCCTCAAGGAGGAAGGCATTATATACCGGAAGAGGACCAAGGCCCCAGCAGCCACTCCGGAGCAGCTGAAGAAGCAGAAAACACGGATACGCAGACTGGCGAGGGGCACGATCAAATCTGCAGGTGAATTCGGCGTGGTTATGGACGATGAAAGCTATTTCACCTACGACGGCTCTGAAATGCCTGGTAACCAAGTTGTATATGCTGGACCGGGAGGAGATGTGCCAGAAGATGTGGAAAATCGGCCCGTCGGCAAGTTCCCGCGGAAACTTCTGGTGTGGGTCGCCATATCTCCGCGTGGGATCTCCAAGTCCGTCATCTGCCCCAGTCGGGCCAATGTCAATGGGGACGTGTACCAGGCGAAATGCCTTGAGAAAGGTGCTCTTCCCATATCTGGCACACCATTACCCCCGTGGTGGATATGTGTTCTGGCCAGATCTCGCAGCCGCTCACTACGCCCGTAAAACACTGGATCTCCTCGAGCGTGCGCACGTGCCATATGTCCCACGCGAAGAAAATCCCCCCAATGTCCCCCAGCTGAGGCCCATTGAGGATTTCTGGGGCTGGATGAAGCAGGAGGTGTACAAGGGAGGATGGAAAGCCCGAAGCGATCCAGATCTGAATAAACGGATTCGCCGCGTGCTTCGCGAAATGGACCCGGAGGTGCCGCGCAAGATGATGGCGCGGGTGGGAGAGCGCGAGCGGGCTGCAGACCACCACGGAGCCAGCAGTGCCCTCCACTAGTGGCTGCAGTTAGTAGGTGAATGTGACTATGTACAGGTCAAGTTTGGTCTGGATATGTTGAAATACACAGAAGTTAGGGGAGATTGAACTTTGTCCAGAAATTAAGTGCACACCCGTTACTTCTTTCGGAGTTCATAATCGGTGTTTTCCCTCCACTATTGGAAACGCGACATATCAATCTGTTCAACTTTATAATTAATAAACTAAAAAACATGACCTTTTGCTCGAAAATGTGAAAATCCAATGTTATCAAAATGTTATTATTATTATGTTGTTCAGCTCTATAAAGTAACTAATGTGTGTCTCGGCAAACTCTATAAAGTACTGTTCAACGTTGTTGAATTATCTCAACAAATGGCATACACTAAATAAGTCGTCGTAGGGGGCCAAGGTAATCCGTCGAATGTATTATGGTTGTCTAAGATGTTTATTGATTGATTACGGGGAAAAACACGGTTCAGATAAATGTTTCATGACTCATCAGTGCATTTCAATGTATTGAATGCCCGTATGTTGACAATTCGTGGGGAAAACATCCATTTTTTAACGAATCGAGAAGACTAAATAGGTCGTCGGCCGGGGCCAAACTAAACTGCCGATTTCCATGCACTTTTCCAAATGCTTGTTGATTGTTCATAAAAGTTTGGCACATATTCGCAAAATATAGAGTGCAAGAAACATATTGCATACCTTCATGATAAATAACAATCGTAGGGAGGCTAATTTACTGAATTCGTTAAGGAGTACTTGCTGAGTACCGACCGTTACAAGCGTGGATCGCTTATCAACTATAACTTGAGATATCTTTCGGTAGGAATGTTTATATGGAAAATGTGATCAAGTTACAATATATTTTGGTCTCGTCTATAGATTGCAAGTAATAACTCCATGTTTGTGTAAAAAGGTAAATATTTCCCTTTAATTCAATCTAGGCAGAATAATTGTTCGCGCCGCTTCGAGGGCGAAAAAACAAACAAATTCCACAACTGATTACTTGCCGTTAGTAACGACACCCTTGACATCTTTCGATAACTTAGTATTTTCTCTTCTGTTACCAATTTTAGAAGGGTTCTCGGGTTAGTTCTGGGATTTGAGAGGCTTCCCTCTGGTTATAATGGAGTTGTGACTTGTGAGGGCATCCTTGAGGGCATGCTCTGCTCAGTTCTTCGTCTGTATCATTTTATCTGCTGCTGACCGGTGTTTCCGTGGCCCAAACACGAAGAAGTATAGCTGCGTCCGAAGCAGGATCTAGCGACCACAACACCGAAACGCGGAACTCTCACCAGTATCGCTGCAACAATGATTCCGTGCTGAAACAGTTCACAAACATGTAGGCCGGCGGAGTGTTTTTTCCTGACCTTTAAGTTTTCAGTATTCACTGTCTCTACTTTTTAGCGTAGATGTGTTTTTTTTAAAACTTTGAATCCATCTTAACCTGACTCTGCTGGAATAAACCGTCTTGTATGGAAAGGCGCTGAGATCGTGAATACAAATACAAAATGACAGGAACACGATGAACCATATTTATTATATTATATCTGAACTCAGAAAATCCACCAAATCATACCGTAATGAGTGATGTCCAGTACAGCAGTTAGTATAGCAGCGACTGTGCTGTGTAGATCTGGGTAACAGCTACCCAGATCATAATGCATGACTAGAACTATTAAGGCGCCGTAGTTGGCGATGAACGAGCGAGCGCGAACGAAATGTATGGTGAATTTCCACTCGATCGGGCAAGTAGTTTCTGAGACACACAAAAAGGTGCGCACGTACGTACGTGCAGAGGCACCCCACCCCTGACTTGTGGAAAAGAGGCGGCTGAGAGGTCCCTAGCCACACACCAAATTTGAACACAATCGGCTCAGCCGTTCCTGAGAAATAGAATAGGGGTGTGCACGTGCGCACGTGCAGAAGCATCCCACCCATGACTTGTGGGAAGGCGGCGGCGGAGGGGTCCCTAACCACACACCAAATTGGAGCACAATCGGCTCAGCCGTTCTTGAGATATATAATAGGGGTGTGCACGTGCGCACGTGCAGAGGCACCCCACCCCTGACTTGTGGGGAAGTGGCGGCTGAGAGGTCCCTAACCACACACCAAATTTGAGCACCATCTGCCCAGCCGTTGCGGAGTTTTTACGAGAAAACACTTTGCAAACACCCATCACGCGGCACGCGCCACGCGCAGTGGTAGTCACCCACATGAGTCGGCACTGGTCTAAAACAGGTTAGGTTGGATGGGGCTACTCAGCAAAGAAACCCGCTTGTCCATGGGACGTGCGGTTGCAGAGATATTAGCTTCTCAAAAGCGTCGCCACGGGCCGGGTCGGGCCGGGCCGCTCATATTCAGATTTGTTTCTATATACCAAGGAAGGACGAGCGAGCGCTTCGCGCTCGCTCGTAATAATGACTCGAATCCGTAGATTTTCTCTGTGATGGACTCCCTACCTACACGTCGCCCGTCTCGCGAAAGAATTTCGCCACAAACTCGCGTTTTTGGTATGCTAATGCATCCGGACAGGACAAATTGACTGTACCGTTGCCAGAATTGTTCTTTTGGTGCTTTTTGGTCACCAAGAGGGGACGGGAGATTACGGATGCCTGTAATGTCATAGTTTACAACTGGGTGGGCAAATTCTCGCCACTGGGTGGGCATTTTGGAACACTGGGTGGGCATTTGCCCACCCAGTTACTTACTTACGGGAGGCCCTGGTAGGCACACTCCCTTTAAGCAGTTAATTGACACATGCAGCGAAGCTCGAGTCCGTATATGCATATCCATGGGTGTTGTCACCACTGCACTGGGGACATTTGGGACATTGTCCATACACATTTCCAGCCATTCCTAATATGGTCCCATGTTAAAGTACACATGCAGTTCGATTTGTCCTACTAATTTTGAGACCGTGGCGACGCCATTGGGCATATTCAGTATCAATATCCGAGACGGTTCGGCCCACGGTGTTGTAAAACACGTGAACAACCATGACCAGACGGCAGCCTGGTTCTTCAATGGCCTGGCTAATGGCACAAACCCAGGATAATAGCGGTTTCAATCCCAATTCGAGCTACAATTATCACCATCACCTTGCCCATTCAGTATGTGCCAACCGCTCTGGCCACAAATGACCGCGTATCGTCCAGTACCACAAGCCATCCCCATTTATCACAATTGAAACCGCCAGAATGAACCGCAAATTACCGCCGCATTGCCGCAACCGCCCGGCGTGTCGGCTGCCTCGCGTCGCTGGCCGCCGGCTGCCGCTGCCACCCGGCGTGTCGGCTGCCTGGTCACCGGCTGGTCACCGGCTGCCGCTGCTCTTCACCAATGGCGTGTCGGCTGCCGCGCGTCACCGGCTGGTCACGGGCTGCCGCTGCCACCCGGCGTGTCGGCTGCCGCTGCTCTTCACGAGGGCGCCTGACCAGCCCCCGTGTCTGCCTCGTCAACAATGTATACTCCACCCCTCCCACCTTGTCCCCAGTGATAATAGTGACTCCGTGCCTGTGCTCTTGGTGACAAAACACTGACCCTGCCCTTCCCCATGTCCCCAGTGACAAACGTCGCCCAGGGCAAGCCGTCGTCCCAGTCGTCCACAGCTCGCGGCGGCCCGGCGTCGAACGGTAACGACGGCGACAGTACCTCGCTGCACGACGGCGGCCAGTGCACGGAGACGCTGAGCGAGTCGTCGCCCTGGTGGCGGGTCGACCTGCTGGAGACCTACGCAGTGGAGATGGTCCGGGTCACCACCAGAGGCTGCTGCGGTACGTCATCACAGACACCGGCTCGGTCCTGATTTTACACGATTTTTTAAGCATTTTTATGCATGCTATTTGAAAGAATGCGCTGCCATGCTTCGTTATTTATCAGTTCAAATACACTGATTCACTGTCGCAAGAGACGTAGCCATTTGCATACGCTATGCAACCGTGTTTTGATCGTCAGTTGTCACACTAGTGACTAGTCGAGTCAACTCTCCCTAATTGCATTCTCTCGTTCAAACCGTTACACTTGCATGTGTGTGAGCGTCGTGCGTGCTCTGCACGTAATTAGTGCGCCAGGCAATTGGCATGTCTGATCGCGTGTCTGACAATTTTCGGTGTACGTTTAAACGTGTCCGTGGAGCCAGGACACGCCCTATGTTGGTGTGTACGGGTTGGCGGCAAGTGCACGGAGACTGTGCACGGTCGCCACTGTGGTGCCATGCTATCAATCATTTCGCTTGCTCTATCATAAGCATCAGACATTCTTTCTAACATCCACATTCCGGATCTGAACAAGACTGGCTCCCAAAAAATACCTTCGTATCCACACATGAGTTTGTTGCTCCATCTGTCCCCAAGGTCAGCAGCCGCTGCTAGGATCGTGTGTGACCTCTGCCCCTCTGATGACCTCAGGTCAGCAGGCGCTGCAGGGTGTGGAGGTCAGGGTCGGCTCCAGTGAGGACGTGCAGCAGAACCGGCTCTGCTCCTGGTTCCCGGGCGCGCTGCCCGAGGGCCAGGACCACGACTTTGAGTGCGCGCGGCCCGTCACCGGCCGCTACGTCTACGTCCAGATGGTGGGCGAGGTGGGCGTGCTCTCTGTCTGCGAAGTGCAGGTGTTCACCTCACAAGGTCAGTCAGTGAGCAGCTACTGTGGCTACCGAGAACAATCCTCAGCGGTCAGCCGCCCACGTAGGCACACAGCACACTACACACACAGTTTTACAAACGCTATGCTCTTTCTCACGATTGTCACCAATCGGCTGGTTTTGCATGGGCTGTTCCTACGCTTGCTTATTCTTAAACTATGCACTCTGATCGTGAGTCGAAATTAGGCGTGCACAATTCCCACGACTGGGGAATGAGGATGTCAACGCATGCTGGAGTTGGAGTAAAAAAAGACAAGGTTGGGCTAGTTTTGTAAATCCAGTTAGTTTGGAAGAACAACCAGGACTGGGAGCACAGCCAGCACACGGCGCCGAAGCTCCACTCTGTCGCCGAACATGTATCTCCAGTTAAACTCATCCCCTCAGTCCGCTCAACTTACCCAGACCCAGTCTAGATAGTCCTCTCAACTCAACTTACTCAGACCCTGTCTAGATAGTCCTATCAGCTCAACTTACACAGACCCTGTCTAGATAGTCCTCAGTCCGCTCAACTTACCCAGACCCTGTCTAGATAGTCATCCCAGCTCAACTTACCCAGACCCTGTCTAGATAGTCTTCTCAGCTCAACTTACCCAGACCCTGTCTAGATAGTCATATCAGCTCAACTTACCCAGACCCTGTCTAGATAGTCTTTTCAGCTCAACTTACCCAGACCCTGTCTAGATAGTCGTCTCAGCTCAACTTACCCAGACCCTGTCTAGATAGTCCTCAGCCCGCTCAACTTACCCAGACCCTGTCTAGATAGTCCTCAGTCCGCTCAACTTACCCAGACCCTGTCTAGATAGTCCTCAGTCCGCTCAACTTACCCAGACCCTGTCTAGATAGTCCTCAGTCCGCTCAAATTACCCAGACCCTGTCTAGATAGTCATATCAGCTCAACTTACCCAGACCCTGTCTAGATAGTCTTCTCAGCTCAACTTACCCAGACCCTGTCTAGATAGTCATATCAGCTCAACTTACCCAGACCCTGTCTAGATAGTCCTCAGTCCGCTCAACTTACCCAGACCTTGTCTAGATAGTCATCCCAGCTCAACTTACCCAGACCCTGTCTAGATAGTCTTCTCAGCTCAACTTACCCAGACCCTGTCTAGATAGTCCTCTCAGCTCAACTTACCCAGACCCTGTCTAGATAGTCCTCAGTCCGCTCAAATTACCCAGACCCTGTCTAGATAGTCCTCAGTCCGCTCAACTTACCCAGACCCTGTCTAGATAGTCCTCAGTCCGCTCAACTTACACAGACCCTGTCTATATAGTCCTCTCAGCTCAACTTACCCAGACCCTGTCTAGATAGTCCTCTCAGCTCAACTTACCCAGACCCTGTCTAGATAGTCATCTCAGCTCAACTTACTCAGACCCTGTCTAGATAGTCCTCTCCGCTCAACTTACCCAGACCCTGTCTAGATAGTCCTCAGTCCGCTCAACTTACCCAGACCCTGTCTAGATAGTCCTCTCAGCTCAACTTACCCAGACCCTGTCTAGATAGTCCTGAGTCAGCTCAACTTACCCAGACCCTGTCTAGATAGTCATCCCAGCTCAACTTACCCAGACCCTGTCTAGATAGTCCTCTCAGCTCAACTTACCCAGACCCTGTCTAGATAGTCCTCTCAGCTCAACTTACCCAGACCCTGTCTAAATAGTCATCTCAGCTCAACTTACCCAGACCCTGTCTAGATAGTCCTCAGTCCGCTCAACTTACCCAGATCCTGTCTAGATAGTCCTCTCAGCTCAACTTACCCAGACCCTGTCTAGATAGTCCTCTCAGCTCAACTTACCCAGACCCTGTCTGTCATCCCAGCTCAACTTACCCAGACCCTGTCTAGATAGTCCTCAGTCCGCTCAACTTACCCAGACCCTGTCTAGATAGTCCTCTCAGCTCAACTTACCCAGACCCTGTCTAGATAGTCCTATCAGCTCAACTCACCCAGACCCTGTCTAGATAGTCCTCAGTCCGCTCAACTCACCCAGATCCTGTCTAGATAGTCCTCTCAGCTCAACTTACCCAGACCCTGTCTAGATAGTCCTCTCAGCTCAATTTACCCAGACCCTGTCTAGATAGTCCTCTCAGCTCAACTTACCCAGACCCTGTCTAGATAGTTCTCTCAGTTCAACTTACCCAGACCCTGTCTAGATAGTCCTCTCAGCTCAACTTACCCAGACCCTGTCTAGATAGTCATCTCAGCTCAACTTACCCAGACCCTGTCTAGATAGTCCTCTCAGCTCAACTTACCCAGACCCTGTCTATATAGTCCTCAGTCCGCTCAACTTACCCAGACCCTGTCTAGATAGTCATCTCAGCTCAACTTACCCAGACCCTGTCTAGATAGTCACCCCAGCTCAACTTACACAGACCCTGTCTAGATAGTCCTCTCAGCTCAACTTACCCAGACCCTGTCTAGATAGTCCTCTCAGCTCAACTTACCCAGACCCTGTCTAGATAGTCATCCCAGCTCAACTTACCCAGACCCTGTCTAGATAGTCCTAAGTCCGCTCAACTTACCCAGATCCTGTCTAGATAGTCCTCTCAGCGCAACTTACCCAGACTCTGTCTAGATAGTCCTCTCAGCTCAACTTACCCATACCCTGTCTAGATAGTTATCCCAGCTCAACTTACCCAGACCCTGTCTAGATAGTCCTCAGTCCGCTCAACTTACCCAGACCCTGTCTAGATAGTCCTCTCAGCTCAACTTACCCAGACCCTGTCTAGATAGTCCTATCAGCTCAACTCACCCAGACCCTGTCTAGATAGTCCTCAGTCCGCTCAACTTACCCAGACCCTGTCTAGATAGTCCTCTCAGCTCAACTCACCCAGACCCTGTCTAGATAGTCCTCTCAGCTCAACTTACCCAGACCCTGTCTAGATAGTCCTCTCAGCTCAACTCACCCAGACCCTGTCTAGATAGTCCTCTCAGCTCAACTTACCCAGACCCTGTCTAGATAGTTCTCCCAGTTCAACTTACCCAGACCCTGTCTAGATAGTCCTCTCAGCTCAACTTACCCAGACCCTGTCTAGATAGTCATCTCAGCTCAACTTACCCAGACCCTGTCAAGATAGTCCTCTCAGCTCAACTTACCAAGACCCTGTCTATATAGTGCTCAGTCCGCTCAACTTACCCAGACCCTGTCTAGATAGTCATCTCAGCTCAACTTACCCAGACCCTGTCTAGATAGTCATCCCAGCCCAACTTACACAGACCCTGTCTAGATAGTCCTCTCAGCTCAACTTACCCAGACCCTGTCTAGATAGTCCTCTCAGCTCAACTTACCCAGACCCTGTCTAGATAGTCCTCTCAGCTCAACTTACCCAGACCCTGTCTAAATAGTCCTCTCAGCTCAACTTACCCAGACCCTGTCTAGATAGTCCTCTCAGCTCAACTTACCCAGACCCTGTCTAGATAGTCCTCTCAGCTCAACTTACCCAGACCCTGTCTAAATAGTCATATCAGCTCAACTTACCCAGACTCTGTCTAGATAGTCCTCAGTCCGCTCAAGTTACCCAGATCCTGTCTAGATAGTCCTCTCAGCTCAACTTACCCAGACCCTGTCTAGATAGTCATCTCAACTCAACTTACCCAGACCCTGTCTAGATAGTCCTCAGTCCGCTCAACTTACCCAGATCCTGTCTAGATAGTCCTCTCAGCTCAACTTACCCAGACCCTGTCTAGATAGTCCTCTCAGCTCAACTTACCTAGACCCTGTCTAGATAGTTATCCCAGCTCAACTTACCCAGACCCTGTCTAGATAGTCCTCAGTCCGCTCAACTTACCCAGACCCTGTCTAGATAGTCCTCTCAGCTCAACTTACCCATACCCTGTCTAGATAGTCCTCTCAGTTCAACTTACCCAGACCCTGTCTAGATAGTCCTCAGTCAGCTCAACTTACCCAGACCCTGTCTAGATAGTCCTCGCAGCTCAACTTACCCAGACCCTGTCTAGATAGTCCTCTCAGCTCAACTTACCCAGACCCTGTCTAGATAGTCCTCTCAGCTCAACTTACCCAGACCCTGTCTAGATAGTCCTCAGTCCGCTCAACTTACCCAGACCCTGTCTAGATAGCCCTCAGTCCGCTCAACTTACCCAGACCCTGTCTAGATAATCCTCAGTCCACTCAACTTACCCAGACCCTGTCTAGATGGTTCTATCAGCTCAACTTACCCAGACCCTGTCTAGACAGTCCTCAGTCAGCTCAACTTACCCAGACCCTGTCAAGATAGTCCTCGCAGCTCAACTTACTCAGACCCTGTCTAGATAGTCCTCAGTCCTCTCAACTTACCCAGACCCTGTCTAGATAGTCCTCTCAGCTCAACTTACCCAGACCCTGTCTAGATAGTCATCCCAGCCTGTCCTCTGCACTTGGCTCAACCGTGTTGTCGCAGTCTCACCAAAAATGCGCGCGCCTTTGTGGAAAAACCGGCCTTGTCCGCTGCCTGAGACCTGTCATGTGACGCGACGTTTTTGCTGGTTTGTGTCGGATTGCTGCGTTGAAACCGGGCACCGTTCAGAGAACTGTGGAGGGAATCGACCTTAAGGATACATTTCTGGCTGCAGTATCGGTACCGTGAT
>JAXIVJ010018228.1:0-23909 GCA_036785665.1 Chirona hameri | reverse complement strand
TTAGGCGCATGCTCCATTCATCACGTTGGAATTTATGCCATTTAAAATGTACCGTTGCATGTTCCTTCCAGGCATGCGTAATTATTCGCAATCAATCGTGAAAGGTCGTGAATGATAGTATAATCCGTTTATCTATATGATTGTCGACAAATAAACAGGGTCTACTCTGACATGTTAAAGGAAATAATGACCTTTTATTTGTTTTGCAACAATTTCTTAGACTACCGTTATGGTATAAAAATGATGTGATATAAATTTAAGAATGAAATAAGATTATTGCCTAATTCAAAGTTGGAAGTTTGGACAAATTGAAAAGCAAGTACATATAGTTCTTTCGGAGTTAATTATCGGTGTTTTCCCTCCACTAACAAAACGCGACATACGCTTTTGCATCAATCTGTTCAACATTGAATATGAATTACCTCTTAACAAATCGCCGACACCAAATAGGTCGCCGTCGATGTGCATCGATGAGCTTCCGATTTAATTGCACTTTTGCAAATGCTTGTTGATTGTTCATAAAAGTTTGGCACATATTTGCACAAGATAGAGTGCTACAAACAAATTGCATACCTTCATGATAAATCACAATGCGTAGGGATGCTAATTTACTGAATTCGTTACCGAGTATTTGCTGAGTACT
The DNA here is from genome assembly GCA_036785665.1 of Chirona hameri. Lineage (NCBI taxonomy): Eukaryota > Metazoa > Arthropoda > Thecostraca > Balanomorpha > Balanidae > Chirona > Chirona hameri. Next base: position 23,266 of record JAXIVJ010018228.1, on the reverse strand, counting down.
GACCGTTATAAGTGTGGAACGCTTATCAACATTAACTTGAAGTATCTTTCGGTAGGAAAGTTTGTATGCAAAATGTGATGAATTTACAATCTATTTTGGTCTCGTCTGTCGATTTCAAGTATCAACTCCATTTTTTTTGGGGGGGGCATTATTTCCCTTTAACTGCGGGGGGCGAATGCTTCAACAGTGAGTGGTTTTGCCTCCGCATTCATACAAGTTTGACTACCCTAATTTCACCAATTGCATGTGCCATTTTACACGTAAGACATCGCGCGTTTACTACTGAAACCGTAGTCCCTATTAAATCAAACCATGAGGGCCGCCGGCACTTTCTGAAATTTTGGGGGGACGAAGGAATTCTCAAGTCGATTCTTTCCATTCAACACGCCCATTCAACCAATTCAACCGGATTTTAACATTACGCCTCAGATATAGGCGTAATGTTAAAATCCGGACATGTTGGGGGTACGCGTCCCCTCGTCCTCCCCCCCCCCCCCCCCCGCTTCCGACACCCATGCATGAAGTGATAAAAACTTGAAAGCATGAAATAAAATGCAAATTTCATTTCAGGCATGAATGAACTCAAAGCGAAAACATGCCATTGAACATTAAAACGAACAAAGTTCAGATATGCTGCAGCAATGAAAGCAAATTATCTGCACCCATGTTAAAACGAAGTAGCTGGCAAAACAAAAACAGAGCAAATTTGAAACAGCATATTGTACCCAAATGAATTGTCCCATTGTATTGCGATCATTGCCGGCTGTCGGCAGCGATCGCTCGTGGTGCAGAGATAAGATCAGGGGCGGATCATTGCCGGCTGTCGGCAGCGATCGCTCGTGGTGCAGAGATAAGATCAGGGGCGGATCATTACCGGCTGTCGGCAGCGATCGCTCGTGGTGCAGAGATAAGATCAGGGGCGGATCATTGCCGGCTGTCGGCAGCGATCGCTCGTGGTGCAGAGATAAGATCAGGGGCGGATCATTGCCGGCTGTCGGCAGCGATCGCTCGTGGTGCAGAGATAAGATCAGGGGCGGATCATTGCCGGCTGTCGGCAGCGATCGCTCGTGGTGCAGAGATAAGATCAGGGGCGGATCATTGCCGGCTGTCGGCAGCGATCGCTCGTGGTGCAGAGATAAGATCAGGGGCGGATCATTGCCGGCTGTCGGCAGCGATCGCTCGTGGTGCAGAGATAAGATCAGGGGGAGAGGATTGACCACCTTGAAGAGTATTTACGGCATGTAGGGCATTGGGCGCGAGATTCAACATGCTGACTATGAATATATAATAGTAAGGAAGAAAGCTAATATTTACGCAGCAAGCAATTTTGTTTGTAAAAATGCTGATATTACCTACTTAAAAGGAATAGGTCACCTTGCAAATATTCTTGAAATTAATTATTATATTCTTGAAATTATTATTATTGAAATTATTGAAAGGGGTATCTGGGGTCGAAAAACAAATATGACATTTGTTTGGACGATAAATGGATATCCGTTGAACAATAAGCAAGTTTCTCGTTTCTCCTTCACGGCTTTCAAAAAACTGCATTACAATGTATGACGTCATGCTGGTAACTTAGATATGGAAGCGATTGCATACAATAACGGCGGACTTGTAACATATAATACGCAAAATAGGACGCATTACCAGGGACGAGTCTCGGCACCGAACCCACCGTTAAACAAGCTAACTTTAAGTACTAAATACGAACCCAATCCAGTGTGCCAGTCACAGAATCGACGCGATGCTAATCACGATCGGTACTAAATACGAACCCAATCCAGTGTACCAGTCACTGAATCGACGCGATCCTAATCACGATCGGTACTAAATACGAACCCAATCCAGTGTGCCAGTCACTGAATCGACGCGATCCTAATCACGATCGGTACTAAATACGAACCCAATCCAGTGTGCCAGTCACTGAATCGACGCGATGCTAATCACGATCGGTACTAAATACGAACCCAATCCAGTGTGCCAGTCACTGAATCGACGCGATCCTAATCGCGATCGGTACTAAATACGAGTCCAATCCAGTGTGCCAGTCACTAAATCGACGCGATGCTAATCACGATCGGTACTAAATACGAACCCAATCCAGTGTGCCAGTCACTGAATCGACGCGATCCTAATCGCGATCGGTACTAAATACGAACCCAATCCAGTGTGCCAGTCACTGAATCGACGCGATCCTAATCACGATCGGTACTAAATACGAACCCAATCCAGTGTGCCAGTCACTGAATCGACGCGATGCTAATCACGATCGGTACTAAATACGAACCCAATCCAGTGTGCCAGTCACTGAGTCGACGCGATCCTAATCACGATCGGTACTAAATACGAACCCAATCCACTGTGCCAGTCACAGAATCGACGCGATCCTAATCACGATCGGTACTAAATACGAACCCAATCCAGTGTGCCAGTCACAGAATCGACGCGATCCTAATCACGATTGGTACTAAATACGAACCCAATCCAGTGTGCCAGTCACTGAATCGACGCGAGCCTAATCACGATCGGTACTAAATACGAACCCAATCCAGTGTGCCAGTCACTGAATCGACTCGATGCTAATCACGATCGGTACTAAATATGAACCCAATCCAGTGTGCCAGTCACTGAATCGACGCGATCCTAATCACGATCGGTACTAAATACGAACCCAATCCAGTGTGCCAGTCACTGAATCGACGCGATCCTAATCACGATCGGTACTAAATACGAACCCAATCCAGTGTGCCAGTCACTGAATCGACGCGATGCTAATCACGATCGGTACTAAATACGAACCCAATCCAGTGTGCCAGTCACTGAATCGACGCGATCCTAATCACGATCGGTACTAAATACGAACCCAATCCAGTGTGCCAGTCACTGAATCGACGCGATCCTAATCACGATCGGTACCAAATACGAACCCAATCCAGTGTGCCAGTCACTGAATCGACGCGATGCTAATCACGATCGGTACTAAATACGAACCCAATCCAGTGTGCCAGTCACTGAATCGACGCGATGCTAATCACGATCGGTACTAAATACGAACCCAATCCAGTGTGCCAGTCACAGAATCGACGCGATGCTAATCACGATCGGTACTAAATACGAACCCAATCCAGTGTACCAGTCACTGAATCGACGCGATCCTAATCACGATCGGTACTAAATACGAACCCAATCCAGTGTGCCAGTCACTGAATCGACGCGATGCTAATCACGATCGGTACTAAATACGAACCCAATCCAGTGTGCCAGTCACTGAATCGACGCGATGCTAATCACGATCGGTACTAAATACGAACCCAATCCAGTGTGCCAGTCACTGAATCGACGCGATCCTAATCACGATCGGTACTAATTACGAACCCAATCCAGTGTGCCAGTCACTGAATCGACGCGATGCTAATCACGATCGGTACTAAATACGAACCCAATCCAGTGTGCCAGTCACTGAGTCGACGCGATCCTAATCATGATCGGTACTAAATACGAACCCAATCCAGTGTGCCAGTCACAGAATCGACGCGATCCTAATCACGATCGGTACTAAATACGAACCCAATCCAGTGTGCCAGTCACTGAATCGACGCGATCCTAATCACGATCGGTACTAAATACGAACCCAATCCAGTGTGCCAGTCACTGAATCGACGCGATCCTAATCACGATCGGTACTAAATACGAACCCAATCCAGTGTGCCAGTCACTGAATCGACGCGATGCTAATCACGATCGGTTCTAAATACTAACCCAATCCAGTGTGCCAGTCACTGAATCGACGCGATCCTAATCACGATCGATACTAAATACGAACCCAATCCAGTGTGCCAGTCACTGAATCGACGCGATGCTAATCACGATCGGTACTAAATACGAACCCAATCCAGTGTGCCAGTCACTGAATCGACGCGATGCTAATCACGATCGGTACTAAATACTAACCCAATCCAGTGTGCCAGTCACTGAATCGACGCGATGCTAATCACGATCGGTACTAAATACTAACCCAATCCAGTGTGCCAGTCACTGAATCGACGCGATCCGAATCACGATCGGTACTAATTGCTAATGCAAAACTTACTAATGGTAGACTTGTAACAGACTCAAATTGTTTTGAGTCGACTGAAGTCTGACTCAACAGCTGAAGAACTGACTCGACTATTGACTCAAGTGCTGTTTCAAAAAATTTAATCGACTCGACTCTTGTCTCAAGTGCTGTTTTACCAAATTGAATCGACTCGACGCAAAAATAAATTTGAGTCGACTCAATTTGACTCATCATCACAAGTTGAATTATTACTTGTGTACATAGATGAGTAATGAATAAAACATATATGATGAAAAATTTGGGTAAGGTGTCACTCACTTTTCATTTCTGAAAACAATTTGAATTAACATTAAAATTTGGAATGATGAATTACACATCAGTCTTATTACTTGTGTACATAGATGAGTAATGAATAAAACATATATGATGAAAAATTTGGGTAATGTGTCACTCACTTTTCATTTCTGAAAACAATTTGAATTAACATTAAAATTTGGAATGATGAATTACACATCAGTCAGCAGGTCAGGGTAATTACATTCACAAGTCATAATTGTATGTACAGTCCAGTCCACAACTATAGACATATTCAGAGTACCAGCTTAGCATGGGCAAATATACACAAAATACTATAGGTAGACTACATTTGGGCACTATCTATGACTATGACTATGGGTACTGGGTATTTTTGGATGTTCAAACCTGCATTAGGATTTAGGTATCTACTTCACAATTTTTATTTTTTACTTTCTGCATAGATTAAATATTCAATCTTCAGACACGTCCTAATCTCATACTTTTCATGCTATCAGACTTCAGAGTGCAGACGACACTGATGCATAGTGTATAGTGCATGTCTATTGTTTACATTCTGATAGCATGCACAGTCTGATTTTAAAGGGAATGTTTCACCTTTCTGAAAGTTGTCAAATATACGCTGGTTGTAGTAGCAAATATGAAGTACGTGCTGCTGAAAACGATGGTGATATTGTTTCTCTCGAAAAGTCACTTAACTTTATACAAATTAAGTTTTAAATTTGGGCTCATGACGTAATTATTGAGCTATAGACTGCCGCTGATTGGCTGACAAAGTGGGATTGGCTGACAGAGGGGCTGTCAGCTCATCAGCGGCTGCACCAGCCTGGGTGCATTTTGCAAAATATAAATTAAATTGTTTAACAACGGTTAAGTTTTTGGGAAAATGACCTTAGTAATTTATACATTTCAATAACAACGCAAGATGATGGCAATATCAGTTTAAAATCAATACAAAGGTGAAACATTCCCTTTAAGAGCGTGTCCTTGGTTACAGCAGTTTACCCTACCCTACCTACCTAAACCATTGTTGATGTTGTGCAGTTTCAATATCAACTAAAGTACTGAAGCACATTGATATATTATAATGTCACTGCAAGCACTCACATTTGTCATTGCCAGCAGCTTTTCAAATGAAACAAATTAACATTATTTAATTTACTTAAAAAATACTTATCTGCTGCCTGTGTTTCCCATTAGGACAATTGTTTGTTAGTCCATATTATAATCCAAGCCTAGCAAAGACAATAATTCATTTTGTACACCACATAACAACTACAAGGACGTAAATGCCGTGGTAAATGCCCTGCATACTAAATCAGAATTCATAGCTGTCGCCAAATAAGGTTTAGGGACATGGCTTTGCTCTTTTTTTGGCAGGCATGAATGATTAACTCGCTAGTTAAATAATTGATAGTTCGCTTGTTGGCCCAGTGCGTAACTCATATAATAAACAGGACTGCTTTAGGATTGGTTGATGATCACTGAAAACTTACAACACATCTGTGACAATGTTATTTCAATAAAGCGTGGGGAGCAGAACATAACTATAATACATAGTTATAGAATATAACATAGTTATAGTATAGGACATCTGCTCTAAACATGAAAATTAATTAAAAATGAGTAATTTCTTGAATTTGTGGCATAAATTGCTCGTCTCTTTCAATTACGGGACCATTGTAATGAGTTTGGGATTTGCTGGTCTGAGTTGTGTGTGTGTGGACGGGAACTTGAACTTATTCACGATTAGTTGGTGTTGGATGCTTATTGCTTCATTGTGGGGCAGGCTGCTTGTTTTTTGTTTGTTCAGGAGTGCCGTTTTTTTTGCCGCAAGAGTGCCATTACTGGCCGGAGGAGTGCCACCACTGGCCAGATGGACGCCGTCACTAGTCGAAGGGGCGCTGTCACTGGCCAGAGGGGCGCCGTCATTAGCCGGAGGGGCGCCGTCACTGGCTGGAGGGGCGCCGTCATTAGCTGGAGGGGCGCCGGCACTAGCCAGATGTGTGCCGTCACTGGCCAGAGGGGCGCCGGCTCTGGCCATAGGGGCGCCGTCACTGGCCAGAGGGGCACCGTCACTGGCTAGAGCGCTTACGAGGCCCTTCCGCGCCTTCGGCGCGGAGGGGGCGCCCTGCGCCTTCGGCGCAGGAGGGGGGGGGGGGGGCTGTATCCGCCCCTGAATGAGTGTGTTACCATCAAAGGAGTCTACGTCGAGAAAGAAACGCGTCCGGGGGTTCTAACTTGTCTCTTTCATGGTCAGACCAGGCCGCAAACTTATTAGCCTCCCTCGCAAGTAGCTATTGGATTGATTGTTGGATACGATGAAATTCACATCTGGAGCCCCTTTAGTTGAATTTTCACTTGTATTGTTTGTTTGTTTGTTTTTATGTCAGGAGGGGGGGCAGGAGTGTGATGTCAGGAGTGTGATGACAGGGGGGGGGGGCTCTCCTTCCGCACCGTGCGGAATGAGAGTCACTGGCCGGAGAATGAGAGTCACTACCGTGACACCCCATCCAGACGTGTCTCCACACCATGACACCCCATCCGGACGTGTCTCCGTACACCATGACACTCCATCCAGACGTGTCTCCGTACACCGTGACACCCCATCCAGACGTGTCTCTGTACACCGTGACACCCCATCCAGACGTGTCTCCGTACACCGTGACACCCCATCCAGACGTGTCTCCACACCGTGACACCCCATCCAGACGTGTCTCCACACCATGACACCCCATCCAGACGTGTCTCCGTACACCGTGACACCCCATCCAGACGTGTCTCCACACCGTGACACCCCATCCAGACGTGTCTCCACACCATGACACCCCATCCAGACGTGTCTCCACACCGTGACACCCCATCCAGACGTGTCTCCACACCATGACACCCCATCCAGACGTGTCTCCACACCGTGACACCCCATCCAGACGTGTCTCTGTACACCATGACACCCCATCCAGACGTGTCTCTGTACACCATGACACCCCATCCAGACGTGTCTCCCCTTCTGAACCCCGCTTTAGCCAAGCTAAGTAGCTGTTGGATAGCTCTGTTGTTTTGTGTATTTTTTTGAGGAATCACATTATATTTAGATATAAGGATTAGATATTTAGTTTTGTGGATCGTTTAGGTATTATTTTTAAGCATTCATAGTTAGCTGTTACCTCTTACTTGCTTTTTAAAGGACTTTTCATTCTAGCTTGTGTGCGCCAAAATTGTCTTAGTCTTATTTTTGTGTTATTAGTTGCAGGGTTGGATAAGTAGATATTTTAGAAAATTAGGGATAATTAAGGTGTATTTAGTATTTAGTTATTTAAGGATTAGATATTTAGTCTAGTATTAGGTGCACTCATAGCTGATTTGTGTCACTAGCTTTACCTAGATCTAGTTTATAAAAAATCAAATCACGTTCCCCTTCTGAACCCTACTTTAGCCAAGCTAAGTAGCTGTTGGATAGCTCTGTTGCTTTGTGTATTTTTTGAGCAACCACATTATATTTAGATATAAGGATTAGATATTTAGTTTTGTGGATCGTTTAAGTATTATTTTTAAGCATTCATAGTTAGCTGTTACCTCTTACTTGCTTTTTAAAGGACTTTTCATTCTAGCTTGTGTGCGCCAAAATTGTCTTAGTCTTATTTTTGTGTTATTAGTTGCAGGGTTGGATAAGTAGATATTTTAGAAAATTAGGGATAATTAAGGTGTATTTAGTATTCAGTTTATTTAAGGATTAGATATTTAGTCTAGTATTAGGTGCACTCATAGCTGATTTGTGTTACTAGCTTTACCTAGATCTAGTTAAGGTTTAGAAGAAGAAAAAACAAACAAAAAAAAACAAAAAAAGTTAAGTTAAGTTAGTAAAGTATTGAAAAGTGCATAGTACCTAAGTTATATACCTAAGTTACTAGTGTATTCAAATGAGCATGACTAGGATGCAGGCGAAGGTAGCAGAGCTAGAGGCCCTCCAGGCTAGAGTAGCGGAGCTTGAGGCGCAGTTAAGTAAGTGTAGGTGTAGAGATGAGCCGCAAGAGGGTGTAGCTCCTGACCAAGGAACGTATGCGCAGATTGTGGTTAGGGGGTCAGAAAAGGAGCCTACAGGATCAGGGACCAGTGGTAGTTCTGATAGGGGCATAAGGGAGGAGGATAAGGCAAAGGTGGATAGTGCGGCTGGGGTTTGGAAGTGTGTTGGAGGGTCACGTTTCTGGAGACCCAACATTGTGGAAAGTAATGCTAGGGCCACAGACAGTAAGGATGAGGAGGGGTGCTGGGTAATGGAGGGTGGTAGCAGAATCTGGAGGAGGAAGAGGGAAGGGGATCAGGAGGGATGGACAAAAGTTCAGGGTAGAGTCAGGCAGTACAGCCCCAGGGAACATCAGCAGGTTACACTAGCAAATAGGTTCAGTGCGTTAGAGTCAGCAGCTGAAAGTGACAAGGTACAGATTCAGCATTTAGTGGTTGGGGACTCAAGGGTAAGGCCCTTAAGGCGAACATTCTGTGGGAAGAGGGACAAATGTATAGTTAAACCGGGGGCAAAAGTAGTTGATATGGGCCCTGTCATTGAGGCAGAACTGGGTAGGAGTAGCCCGGAGACAGTTATAATACAGGTGGGGGTGAACAACATAGGACCTAGACAGAGTGTGAGAATAGTAGCAGAGTACCGGAGCCTGCTGCAGAGGTTGAAGGAGTCCAGGAAACCAGTCATTGTGACTGGCATCCTCCCTCGCTGTGGAGCCAGTGAGGAGTGGTACTCGAGAGCTCTGTCTGTGAACAGCTCAGTTCAGAACTTATGTTCAGCCATGGGGCTTAGTTATGTAGACTTATGGGATCAGTTCTATGAGTGGCATAGGTACTATATGAAGGATGGGCTTCACTTATCGGATGAGGGGGCAAGGGCTTTGGGAGATGCCTACAGAAGTGTCATTCAGGGAAACTAGGTAGGAGGGGGGGTTCAGGGACGCTAGTACTAGGGCATCAAGAAGTAAGCATTGGTAGAAGTTCATGTCAGAATAGGACAGTAGATCATAATTCCCTCAGAATTAGTAGAGTCAGCTCAAAGTATAAGATCACATGTGTGTTGCTGAATGCCCAAAGTATTAGGTCTAAATTTGATGAGTTTGAGTGTTATGTTGCCCTTGAAAAGCCTGATATCATTTGTGTAACCGAGACATGGGTTAGTGAGGGGTATAATAGGGATAGGCTACAGGATTTCGAGTTACAAGGGTATAACATGTTCTCATACTGCAGAGAATCACGGCAGGGAGGCGGAGTGTTTGTATATGTAAATAGCTTGTACTGCACTACTAGAGTTGATGATTCTAGTAAAGTAAAAGAAGTAGAATCAATCTGGCTTGACATTAAAATTGGTACAGGAAACAGAGGAAGGTTGAGGATAGGTGCATTTTACAGACCAGGGAATCTTCCAAGGAACTCCCAAGCTGAAACAGACCAAGATATTTGTGAGGAAATACGTAGGAACTTTCGGGCTCAGTGTCTTATTATGGGAGATTTTAACTTAAGAGGATACGAAAGTATAGCAGAGGAAACAAATGAGTGTAGGTTGTATAGGCAAATCTTTGAAGAGGAGCTTTTCATGCATCAGTTTGTAACAGAGCCAACCAGACATTGCTCCATTCTAGACCTTGTATTCTCAGACAACAGTGATCTAGTTAGTGACATAAGTATTTGTGCAGGTCTAGGAACCAGTGATCACAATATGGTTAAATTCAATATCTCATCAGAAATGAGGCCCAAAGATAACCTTATTATGGTTCCAAACTTCAGCCGGGCTGATTTTGATGGTATTAGAAATGACCTCGCACAGGTAAAATGGAACGTTGAGTTGGCAGGTTTAGATGCATGTGAGGCCTGGAATGTTTTCAAAGCTAGATTAAGCCAAATTCAAAATCGGCATATACCCCTCAGGCACAAACGTAACAGAACCAAGGGCAATCCAGTTTGGCTTACCCCAGAAGTAAGGAGTGCTATACAAGCTAAAAGAAGTGCATTTGGCATTTTGAAGGGATCTTCACTAGATATAAATCAGAAGGCCTACCAGAATGCAAGAAATTCAGTTAAGAAAAAGGTCAGAGCAGCTAAAAGGGCAAAGGAACTTGATTTAGCTAGACATTGTAATGCAGATAGTAAGAAGTTCTTCAGTTTTTATAAGTTAAGTACAGTTTCCAAAAATATAGGTCCATTTAAGGTAGATGATGTGTTAGTTAGCAAGGACAGTGAAATGGTTGAAGTGCTTAATGATCAGTTTCAATCTGTCTTTACTATCGAGGACCAGAGTAGTATTGCAGCACTTCAGCCTGAGCTAGAGACAGAGGAGACTATAGGAGAGCTAGGTGGCATAAGTAGTGAACTTGTTCTAGAATATCTAAAGAAAGTAAGGCCTAACAAGGCAGAAGGACCTGATGAAATCCATGCTAGACTTTTAAGAGAATCTGAAAGGGAGTTGTCGGTTCCATTAGCCATAATATTTTCTAAATCACTTGCAGATAGTAAAATTCCACTTGATTGGAAAAGAGCAAATGTTGTTCCTATTCATAAAAAGGGAGATAGAAGTAAAGAGGAAAACTATAGACCAGTTAGTCTGACCTCATTAGTCTGCAAGGTGCTTGAATCAATCATCAAAGATAAGATTGTTGAATTCTTGGAGCAAAATGAACTCATCAAAGATACACAGCATGGCTTTAGGAAGGGCCGTTCTTGTTTAACTAATCTTCTGGAGTTTTTGGATGTTGCAACAGATAGCGTTGATCAGGGTAAACAGCTAGATGTAGCTTTTCTTGATTTCAGTAAAGCATTTGACAAAGTCCCCCATACAAGACTGGGGTTGCAACTTAAAATTCATGGGATCAGGGGCAAGATTCTGGATTGGATAGAAACGTGGCTTTCAGGACGCCAGCAAAGGGTTATATTGAATGGGTGCCAATCACAATGGAAGGAGGTTCTCAGTGGGGTTCCACAGGGCTCAGTCCTGGGCCCATTGCTTTTTATAATATTTGTGAATGCAATTGAGAACAGTATAGACAGCAAAGTCTTGAAATTTGCAGACGATCTAAAAGTTGTCAGGATTATTAGAGGAAAACATGATCAGGATGTTTTTCAATCAGATCTGGACAAGCTAGTTGAGTGGTCTGAAGCATGGCAGATGAAATTCAATTTGAGTAAATGTAAGATTATGCATGCTGGACGGGTTAGCAGTAAACATAGGTATGAAATGGGTGGGCAGAAAATGGAGCAGATTGAAAAGGAAAGAGATTTAGGTGTCGTGGTAAACAATAGACTATCAGCGTCAGACCAGGTTGTAGAAGCTAGGAAAAAGGCACTTAGAATGCTAGGGGCCATTAACAGAAATGTTTCCTACAAGAGTGAAAAGGTAATAACAAAACTGTATTGTGCATACGTTAGACCACATTTGGAGTATTGTGTACAAGCCTGGTCTCCAACATATGAGAAAGATTGCTGGTTGTTAGAAAGAGTTCAAAAAAGGGCAACAAAAATGATTAATTGTCTTGGTAGTTTACCTTATGAAGATAGATTAAGGATATTGGGTATGTTTTCACTTAGATATAGAAGGATAAGAGGAGATCTAATTGAAGTCTTCAAATTTGTAAATAGTCAGCATTCTGGATATTTAAAGGGTATGTTTGAGTTCAATAGGGAAAATCGAGGTAGAGGTCATCAGCATAAACTCATTATGAAACAAAGTAGGACTAGGCTACGACAGTCATTTTTCAGTAGAAGGGTTGTAGGACATTGGAATATGCTACCAGGGGATGTCGCTGATGCAGTGACACTTGCTTCCTTCAAAATTAGATTAGATAAATACTTTACAGAGAAGGGATTAGTTCATAAATACTCGTGGGATTAGCCTTCTTTTATGCAGGTAGAGTAAGGTGATTTGAAGGGGCGAGACTGGTGGAGGGGGGGGGGGGGATGGGGGGGGGGGGGTGCAACCTCGGATGGGCCCAAGAGGCTCTTTGTTGCACTTTTCTTTTATGTCTTTTATGTCTTTATGTCTCCGTACACCGTGACACCCCATCCAGACGTGTCTCCACACCGTGACACCCCATCCAGACGTGTCTCCACACCGTGACACCCCATCCAGACGTGTCTCTCCACATCGTGACACCCCATCCAGACGTGTCTCCACACCATGACACCCCATCCAGACGTGTCTCTGTATACCATGACACCCCATCCAGACGTGTCTCCACACCGTGACACCCCATCCAGACGTCTCTCTGTACACCGTGACACCCCATCCAGACGTGTCTCCACACCGTGACACCCCATCCAGACGTGTCTCCACACCGTGACACCCCATCCAGACGTGTCTCTGTACACCATGACACCCCATCCAGACGTGTCTCTCCACACCGTGACACCCCATCCAGACGTGTCTCCACACCGTGACACCCCATCCAGACGTGTCTCCGTACACCATGACACCCCATCCAGACGTGTCTCCGTACACCATGACACCCCATCCAGACGTGTCTCCGTACACCGTGACACCCCATCCAGACGTGTCTCCGTACACCGTGACACCCCATCCAGACGTGTCTCCGTACACCGTGACACCCCATCCAGACGTGTCTCCACACCGTGACACCCCATCCAGACGTGTCTCCGTACACCGTGACACCCCATCCAGACGTGTCTCCGTACACCGTGACACCCCATCCAGACGTGTCTCCACACCGTGACACCCCATCCAGACGTGTCTCCGTACACCGTGACACCCCATCCAGACGTGTCTCCGTACACCGTGACACCCCATCCAGACGTGTCTCTGTACACCGTGACACCCCATCCAGACGTGTCTCCGTACACCGTGACACCCCATCCAGACGTGTCTCCGTACACCGTGACACTCCATCCAGACGTGTCTCCACACCGTGACACCCCATCCAGACGTGTCTCTGTACACCGTGACACCCCATCCAGACGTGTCTCTGTACACCGTGACACCCCATCCAGACGTGTCTCCGTACACCGTGACACCCCATCCAGACGTGTCTCCACACCGTGACACCCCATCCAGACGTGTCTCCGTACACCGTGACACCCCATCCAGACGTGTCTCCACACCGTGACACCCCATCCAGACGTGTCTCCGTACACCATGACACCCCATCCAGACGTGTCTCCGTACACCGTGACACCCCATCCAGACGTGTCTCCGTACACCGTGACACCCCATCCAGACGTGTCTCCACACTGTGACACCCCATCCAGACGTGTCTCCGTACACCGTGACACCCCATCCAGACGTGTCTCCGTACACCGTGACACCCCATCCAGACGTGTCTCCACACCGTGACACCCCATCCAGACGTGTCTCTGTACACCGTGACACCCCATCCAGACGTGTCTCCACACCGTGACACCCCATCCAGACGTGTCTCCGTACACCATGACACCCCATCCAGACGTGTCTCCGTACACCGTGACACTCCATCCAGACGTGTCTCCACACCGTGACACCCCATCCAGACGTGTCTCTGTACACCGTGACACCCCATCCAGACGTGTCTCTGTACACCGTGACACCCCATCCAGACGTGTCTCCGTACACCGTGACACCCCATCCAGACGTGTCTCCACACTGTGACACCCCATCCAGACGTGTCTCCGTACACCGTGACACCCCATCCAGACGTGTCTCTGTACACCATGACACCCCATCCAGACGTGTCTCCGTACACCGTGACACCCCATCCAGACGTGTCTCTGTACACCGTGACACCCCATCCAGACGTGTCTCCGTACACCATGACACCCCATCCAGACGTGTCTCCGTACACCGTGACACCCCATCCAGACGTGTCTCTGTACACCATGACACCCCATCCAGACGTGTCTCCGTACACCGTGACACCCCATCCAGACGTGTCTCTGTACACCATGACACCCCATCCAGACGTGTCTCCGAACACCGTGACACCCCATCCAGACGTGTCTCTGTACACCGTGACACCCCATCCAGACGTGTCTCCGTACACCATGACACCCCATCCAGACGTGTCTCTGTACACCGTGACACTCCATCCAGACGTGTCTCCACACCGTGACACCCCATCCAGACGTGTCTCCACACCGTGACACCCCATCCAGACGTGTCTCTGTACACCGTGACACCCCATCCAGACGTGTCTCCGTACACCATGACACCCCATCCAGACGTGTCTCCACACCGTGACACCCCATCCAGACGTCTCTCCACACCGTGACACCCCATCCAGACGTGTCTCCACACCGTGACACCCCATCCAGACGTGTCTCCACACCGTGACACCCCATCCAGACGTGTCTCCACACCATGACACCCCATCCAGACGTGTCTCTGTACACCGTGACACCCCATCCAGACGTGTCTCCGTACACCGTGACACCCCATCCAGACGTGTCTCTGTACACCGTGACACCCCATCCAGACGTGTCTCCGTACACCGTGACACCCCATCCAGACGTGTCTCCACACCGTGACACCCCATCCAGACGTGTCTCCACACCGTGACACCCCATCCAGACGTGTCTCCACACCGTGACACCCCATCCAGACGTGTCTCCGTACACCGTGACACCCCATCCAGACGTGTCTCCACACCGTGACACCCCATCCAGACGTCTCTCCACACCGTGACACCCCATCCAGACGTGTCTCTGTACACCGTGACACCCCATCCAGACGTGTCTCCACACTGTGACACCCCATCCAGACGTGTCTCTGTACACCGTGACACCCCATCCAGACGTGTCTCCACACCGTGACACCCCATCCAGACGTCTCTCCACACCGTGACACCCCATCCAGACGTGTCTCTGTACACCGTGACACCCCATCCAGACGTGTCTCCACACTGTGACACCCCATCCAGACGTGTCTCTGTACACCGTGACACCCCATCCAGACGTGTCTCCACACCGTGACACCCCATCCAGACGTGTCTCTCCACACCGTGACACCCCATCCGGACGTCTCTCCACACCGTGACACCCCATCCAGACGTATATCGAGACGTATCCGGTCTGGAACTCCACGCGCCGGCTCCAGATGTAGCGTCATACCGCGCGCCCCAGTACCGCCTCCCGCCCTGATTAAACCATTAGCCGACTAATTGATTCACCGCGGTTCTGAATCGTCCGTGCACGCCCGGCCCCGGCCCGGGACAGGCGTCGGACGTAGCCTGCGGGCAGTGACGCGGAGAGAAGGTAGGTACAGGGTGGCCAGACTGGTCACACCTGACCACGCGTGGCCAGGAGGGCCAGACTGGTCACCAGGACACGCGTGGCCAGGAGGGCCAGACTGGTCACACCTGACCTCGCGTGGCTAGGAGAGCCAGCCTGGTCACCAGGACACGCGTGGCCAGGAGAGCCAGACTGGTCACACCTGACCACGCGTGGCTAGGAGAGCCAGACTGGTCACCAGGACACGCGTGGCTAGGAGGGCCAGACTGGTCACACCTGACCACGCGTGGCTAGGAGAGCCAGCCTGGTCACCAGGACACGCGTGGCCAGGAGAGCCAGCCTGGTCACACCTGACCTCGCGTGGCTAGGAGAGCCAGCCTGGTCACCAGGAAACGCGTGGCCAGGAGAGCCAGCCTGGTCACACCTGACCTCGCGTGGCTAGGAGAGCCAGCCTGGTCACCAGGACACGCGTGGCTAGGAGAGCCAGACTGGTCACACCTGACCACGCGTGGTCAGGAGGGCCAGACTGGTCACACCTGACCACGCGTGGCTAGGAGGGCCAGCCTGGTCACACCTGACCACGCGTGGCTAGGAGAGCCAGACTGGTCACACCTGACCTCGCGTGGCCAGGAGGGTCAGACTGGTCACACCTGACCACGCGTGGCCAGGAGGGCCAGACTGGTCACCTGACCACGCGTGGCCAGGAGGGCCAGACTGGTCACACCTGACCACGCGTGGCTAGGAGGGCCAGACTGGTCACCAGGACACGCGTGGCCAGGAGGGCCAGACTGGTCACACCTGACCACGCGTGGCCAGGAGGGCCAGACTGGTCACACCTGACCACGCGTGGCCAGGATGGCCAGCCTGGTCACACCTGACCACGCGTGGCCAGGAGAGCCAGCCTGGTCACCAGGACACGCGTGGCCAGGAGGGCCAGACTGGTCACCTGACCACGCGTGGCCAGGAGGGCCAGCCTGGTCACCAGGACACGCGTGGCCAGGAGGGCCAGACTGGTCACCTGACCACGCGTGGCCAGGAGGGCCAGCCTGGTCACCAGGACACGCGTGGCCAGGAGGGCCAGACTGGTCACCAGGACACGCGTGGTCAGGAGGGCCAGACTGGTCACACCTGACCACGCGTGGCCAGGAGGGCCAGCCTGGTCACCAGGACACGCGTGGCTAGGAGAGCCAGCCTGGTCACACCTGACCACGCGTGGCCAGGAGGGCCAGCCTGGTCACACCTGACCACGCGTGGCCAGGAGGGCCAGACTGGTCACACCTGACCACGCGTGGCCAGGAGGGCCAGACTGGTCACCTGACCACGCGTGGCCAGGAGGGCCAGCCTGGTCACCAGGACACGCGTGGCCAGGAGGGCCAGACTGGTCACCTGACCACGCGTGGCCAGGAGGGCCAGCCTGGTCACCAGGACACGCGTGGCCAGGAGGGCCAGACTGGTCACCAGGACACGCGTGGTCAGGAGGGCCAGACTGGTCACACCTGACCACGCGTGGTCAGGAGGGCCAGACTGGTCACCAGGACACGCGTGGTCAGGAGGGCCAGACTGGTCACACCTGACCACGCGTGGCCAGGAGGGCCAGCCTGGTCACCAGGACACGCGTGGCCAGGAGAGCCAGCCTGGTCACACCTGACCACGCGTGGCTAGGAGAGCCAGCCTGGTCACCAGGACACGCGTGGCCAGGAGAGCCAGCCTGGTCACACCTGACCTCGCGTGGCTAGGAGAGCCAGCCTGGTCACCAGGACACGCGTGGCCAGGAGGGCCAGACTGGTCACCTGACCACGCGTGGCCAGGAGGGCCAGCCTGGTCACCAGGACACGCGTGGCCAGGAGGGCCAGACTGGTCACACCTGACCTCGCGTGGCTAGGAGAGCCAGCCTGGTCACCAGGACACGCGTGGCCAGGAGGGCCAGACTGGTCACCTGACCACGCGTGGCCAGGAGGGCCAGACTGGTCACCAGGACACGCGTGGCTAGGAGGGCCAGACTGGTCACACCTGACCACGCGTGGCCAGGAGGGCCAGCCTGGTCACCAGGACACGCGTGGCCAGGAGAGCCAGCCTGGTCACCAGGACACGCGTGGTCAGGAGGGCCAGACTGGTCACCAGGACACGCGTGGTCAGGAGGGCCAGACTGGTCACACCTGACCACGCGTGGCTAGGAGGGCCAGACTGGTCACCAGGACCACGCGTGGCCAGGAGAGCCAGACTGGTCACACCTGACCACGCGTGGCTAGGAGAGCCAGCCTGGTCACCTGACCACGCGTGGCCAGGAGGGCCAGACTGGTCACCTGACCTCGCGTGGCCAGGAGGGCCAGACTGGTCACCAGGACACGCGTGGCCAGGAGGGCCAGACTGGTCACACCTGACCTCGCGTGGCCAGGAGGGCCAGCCTGGTCACCAGGACACGCGTGGCCAGGAGGGCCAGACTGGTCACACCTGACCTCGCGTGGCCAGGAGGGCCAGACTGGTCACACCTGACCACGCGTGGCTAGGAGGGCCAGACTGGTCACCAGGACCACGCGTGGCCAGGAGAGCCAGACTGGTCACACCTGACCACGCGTGGCTAGGAGAGCCAGCCTGGTCACCTGACCACGCGTGGCCAGGAGGGCCAGACTGGTCACCTGACCTCGCGTGGCCAGGAGGGCCAGACTGGTCACCAGGACACGCGTGGCCAGGAGGGCCAGACTGGTCACACCTGACCTCGCGTGGCCAGGAGGGCCAGCCTGGTCACCAGGACACGCGTGGCCAGGAGGGCCAGACTGGTCACACCTGACCTCGCGTGGCTAGGAGAGCCAGCCTGGTCACCAGGACACGCGTGGCCAGGAGGGCCAGACTGGTCACCTGACCACGCGTGGCCAGGAGGGCCAGACTGGTCACCAGGACACGCGTGGCTAGGAGGGCCAGACTGGTCACACCTGACCACGCGTGGCCAGGAGGGCCAGCCTGGTCACCAGGACACGCGTGGCCAGGAGAGCCAGCCTGGTCACCAGGACACGCGTGGTCAGGAGGGCCAGACTGGTCACCAGGACACGCGTGGTCAGGAGGGCCAGACTGGTCACACCTGACCACGCGTGGCTAGGAGGGCCAGACTGGTCACCAGGACCACGCGTGGCCAGGAGAGCCAGACTGGTCACACCTGACCACGCGTGGCTAGGAGAGCCAGCCTGGTCACCTGACCACGCGTGGCCAGGAGGGCCAGACTGGTCACCTGACCTCGCGTGGCCAGGAGGGCCAGACTGGTCACCAGGACACGCGTGGCCAGGAGGGCCAGACTGGTCACACCTGACCTCGCGTGGCCAGGAGGGCCAGCCTGGTCACCAGGACACGCGTGGCCAGGAGGGCCAGACTGGTCACCAGGACACGCGTGGCCAGGAGGGCCAGACTGGTTAGCATTTCTGCGGAGCACAACTGTGTGGGTGTGTTGCATTCCTGTGTGTAATACTACTGCGCAGCACATCTGTGTAGCACTCAGCCATCGGAACAAGACATATGTGAGCTGATTTCAGAAACAGATCCCGGATATCATACCTAGCATCTGGATCCCGGGTCTACTGGTTTCATGGATTATCCTTCGAAATTTGCCGAGAGATCAATACAGTCCATCGTGAAGATCCATGATCTCTGGCCCCAGGGGCGTCGCTGACGGGGGGGGTCGCGACCCCCCCCCCCCCCCCCCCACACACACACACACACACTTTTGGAAAGCGGGGGGGATTGACCCCCCCACACACACACACACACACACACACACTTTGTATGGCAGCCGACCCCCCCCCCCCCCCCCGGCCCCCCCTCCCTAAACACACTTTTTATGGCGAAAGCTGATTCTAGTTTGCATGTAATTCCTATTAAAATCAAGATTGGAATATGAAAAATACGACGTGGCAGGGGCGTAGCTTCTCCAGAAAAGTTGGGGGGGGGGCTGAGCTGGAAAAATTGCTTAAAGTACCATCAAAATCCACCAAAATACAGATTTCTCCCCGGATTTGACCCACTTCTTCGTCCAAGTTGGGGCATGGCTGAAGCCAAGTGTGTGTGTGTGGGGGGGGGGGGGGGGGCTGAAGCCCCCTCAATTGAATAGGATCTTCACCTCTGCGACGTGGAAATGGGCTCAGTTAGTTACGGATGCAATTTCTTTCGCTTTCCCTTCGACACACCGCTGCTCCGAAAGGAAAACGAAGGAAATTTCATCCGTAACATGCAGGGGCGTCGCCGACGGGAGGGTCGGAGGGGACAGTCCCCTCAACCACCCACTCTCAGAAGAAGGGATGGTTGACCCCCCCCCCCCCCCCCCCCCCACTTTTTGCGGGGGAAGTTAACAATTTATCGTAAAAATTGCCTTTGCAGCAGTCAAAGTTCAGCTATCCACAGGCAAAAAGTGGAAATTTCGCGCCGCTTCGCGGCATGACACAAGTTTTGCAATTGCTTATACAAATTTGGAAAATAGGAAAATGAATTACACCAGGGCCCACTCCCTTCATAAAACATTAACTTTCAAGCGGGTACATGTTTAGCTAGTCTGCCGAGTTCCGAAAAAGGCGACGCGAGTCGCGAACGCAAGGACGCGGATATCGGCACCCGGAAGCTGCTCCAGCGATGCACAGCTTGCTGGACCGAAGAGCTAATAGTGGGGACCAGGCCAGGACTATCTCCCCAAGCCATCTCCCCCAGGCTCCTCCAGATCCACAAGGACCATTTATGCGCGGAAAAGTCGTTCTGCCCCTTGCTGCTTTCAAACTATTTGCACTGTTACTAGTCGTGTGTTACAGTTTGGTTCATATGTATACAGTTATTATTATCATATTACTATTGAGCGCTGACTGCCACCGGTCATCGTGATTTACTATCCGAGGCTAATGTATATGAAAAACTACCTTCATTTCAATATTTTGTATCATACCGAGATGTGGAACCAGGAAAAGGGGTTACCTGAGGCTTGGCTCCACTGACGGTCTGGTTCCAATATTACAATTTCGTTTTCCACGAACCTAAAATTAACATTTGCACGCCGCTTCGCGGCGTCACATCGGTGGCCATCATCATAACGAAGCCATCTTCATCGTATTCGGTTCCTCGTAACGCTGAATTGAATTTATAGGATTTTTAGCTTCGTATCCTATACATGGCCAACCGCCTATATGTCTGGGTTTTATCAGGAAATCCCTTTGAAAAAAATCGCGCCGCTTGACGGCGCTAAATAACAAGTACCTACTATAACATGAAAATCCACATTAACAAAAAGAAAATGCTGCAAAGGCTTAAATGCACGCAAAAAAATGTGGATACATTTTTGTCGTCATTTCATCCGACCCCCCCACACCACACACACACACACACACACACTTAAAAATGCTCGGCGACGCCACTGTCTGGCCCTATAAGTTTAGTAATTGTCAGTTATTTCCTATTGGTTTAAAAATAAATGGTATGGTTATCTGTTGTTCCATTTTGTAAAGGAATACTATAACAGATATGTTTTTGTTTTCTTTGGAACCTGTCGGATCCGAAATTCCTGATGCTCATCAATCCGCTTTGTTCTTATCAAGGGCTCCTGTGGGAACCAACAACTGTTGCTAAGTTGTATCCATAAATACATGCGTTGCACATGTCTGGGCGGAGCCAATGCGGCGAATTGACAAGTGTTGAGCAACGTGAATCTTGTTCATTTGGCAGGCATCGGAAAGAAATAAACAATGCACAAACCTTAACTCTCAAATCGGCACGCAAAGAAACCATCGCCTCGGGTGACGTCACTGGCGCACGTGCATCTCGCCTTGTCAGGGAGTCTGTTATATCAGCTCACCAACTGAGCTACACGGCAGGGCATGGTGACTACGACGAGCATCATTACGATCATAATGATGAATGGGTGATTTATTTAATGGCATGCTTAATCAGATTCTCCACAAATTCGTGTTATTAATAGCATGTAATCGAGTATCTCCACAGAAATAACGATATTGGTCGAACACATTCTGAAATTCTCTCCAAACATATCAAAGGTAAGGCAACACACAGTTACTTTTTGGGGGAAAAACACTCATCTGATTACACTGTTGCGATCACTCGGAACTCCTGCGATCATCTCGGGAACTTCTGCGATCATCTCGGGAACTTCTGCGGTCATCTCGGAACTCTGGTGGAACCTTCTGTTGCGCCATTTTCGGATCGACCGTTTCCCATGAATAAAGCTCATCACATTGTCTGACTGCAGGGCGAGAGATCAGTTTCGCGCCGGCTGAATAATGAGCACCGTGTTATGATGACACAGCTGAGCGCGTCATGATGAGGGTGCCCGTCGCTGACCCGGGCTCAGATCACGGGCCGCACCGCCCGCATCATATCATCAAACACACATCACAAATTGAAAAGTGTGAGACCGGCGTGTCTGCAGTCCGGTCAGCTGTTCCCAGAGTAAATAGCCATCAGCGGCGGGGATGGGTGGGAGATACGGGGATGGTCCGACCCCGGACACCCCGCTCCTTTGCTCTCCTCCCGCTGTCCGGAACAAAGCAGCAGCGTACCGCGGCAAACAGCGACACACAGAGTTACACCGCTAATAACAGGCGAGTGGTCGGCGCGGCCCGCCGTGCTCCTCTCGCCGCGCCGTGCCGCGCCGCGCGGGGGTCCCGCTCCGCCCAGCACGAGTAGTCGCACCATTTTAATTTGGTGGTCTGTGATTGTGACGGCCGGCCGCGCGGCGCGGCGCTCTGCGTCGTGTCCACCTTCTGATTACACGACGCAGACTGGCCGCTGAAAGGAGCCGACTTCCCCCGTCAATTTGTAGACGACGTGTGTTCACACCCGCTCGTTAGGCGGCGGTCGTCCAGCGGGCGGCGGGAGGCGTCACCGATTGTTTTGTCGGCCGGAGCGGCGCACCGGCGGGACGACACTCTAATTAGCAGCGCACCGCACCGCCTGATTACCGGGCAGGCAACGGCGGCGGCAGCGCGGCAGCGGCAGCGGCGGTGGAGGAGGAGGTATGGTTCGGTTAGGTGCCCGTCTCGGTCCCCCATATACTGCCAAAGCTCACAGCCAAAGCGGGTGAACACTGCACAGCGGACGACTTCCACCACAATCAGTCACGTTGACGGCGAGTTATGTGACACAGGCCAAGATACGACGTGCGGATGGAAAATAGGTGCATGCAAAAGTCAACATCATGGGATCGCCGCCCGGGGGCATGGAAATATGTCTCCGCAACTGCTTGATATTTCCAAATTAAGCGTATGCGAATCGTCTGTAGAATATTGATGTCGCCGAACTTTTGGTAGGTGGCGAAACTTTTGGAGATGTCACATGTATTCGCATCCAGAGAACGTGCTATGTGTATTTTCGCGCGGGGGCTGAGCCAGAACGGCAAAACAATGCCTGGTTCGGGGGCAGGGGTGTAGCCTCTCAAGAAAGTTGTTTGGGGGCTGAGCTGGGAAAAATCGCTTAAAGTACCATACAAATCCACAAAAATACAGATTTCTCACCCGGATTTTACCCACTTCCTCGTCCAAGTTGGGGGGGGGACGGAAGCCAAGTTGGGGGCTGAAGCCCCCTCAACTGAATAGGATCCTGCCCCCTATTCGGGGGCAAAATCCCATGAAATATCTTACAAACTCATCGGATTTCGCTTCCTTCCGCTTTATATGTAGTTACATGGCTGCGTGTATTGTTCTTAGC
>JAXIVJ010018227.1:0-23911 GCA_036785665.1 Chirona hameri | reverse complement strand
ATCTCCTGTTGGAATTGGGTGCCGCCACAGCAGGTTCCATCTCCATGCAACGCCTATGGGCGTTGCATGGAGATGGAAAGAATCGACTCAAAATGCATCAGTCCACCCCCCCCCCCCCAACTTTCAGAAGGTGACGACGCCCTTGGTTGAACATACAGCAGACATGTGGCGGAGGCGGCACAGGCAACCCCCGCTGACCAGGTGATGCCACTTGCCAGTGCTGATGAGGAGAGGAATCAGACGAGACCGGCGCGGTGCTGGCCAGGTGGTGCCGCTGCTGGAGAGGGGAGGGATCATACGGGACCGGTGCTGGAGAGGGGAGGGATCAGACGGGACCGATGCTGGAGAGGGGAGGGATCAGACGGGACCGATGCTGGAGAGGGGAGGGATCAGACGGGACCGGTGCTAGTGAGGGGAGGGATCAGACGGGACCGGTGCTGGTGAGGGGAGGGATCAGACGGGACCGGTGCTGGTGAGGGGAGGGATCAGACGGGACCGGTGCTGGTGAGGGGAGGGATCAGACGGGACCGGTGCTGGTGAGGGGAGGGATCAGACGGGACCGATGCTGGTGAGGGGTGGGATCAGACGGGACCGGTGCTGGTGAGGGGAGGGATCAGACGGGACCGATGCTGGTGAGGGGAGGGATCAGACGGGACCGGTGCTGGTGAGGGGAGGGATCAGACGGGACCGGTGCTGATGAGGGGAGGGATCAGACGGGACCGGTGCTGGTGAGGGGAGGGATCAGACGGGACCGATGCTGGTGAGGGGTGGGATCAGACGGGACCGGTGCTGGTGAGGGGAGGGATCAGACGGGACCGATGCTGGTGAGGGGAGGGATCAGACGGGACCGGTGCTGGTGAGGGGAGGGATCAGACGGGACCGGTGCTGGTGAGGGGTGGGATCAGACGGGACCGGTGCTGGTGAGGGGAGGGATCAGACGGGACCGATGCTGGAGAGGGGAGGGATCAGACGGGACCGGTGCTGGTGAGGGGAGGGATCAGACGGGACCGATGCTGGTGAGGGGAGGGATCAGACGGGACCGGTGCTGGTGAGGGGAGGGATCAGACGGGACCAGTGCTTGTAAGGGGAGGGATCAGACGGGACCGGTGCAGGTCTGTTGCCGTGCTGTAGCCAGTATTCATACCGCTGTGATTGGGATTGGGATTATGTGCCGCCACAGCAGCCACCGCGGGCCGGCGGCTCACTGCAGAGATGACCCAGTGAGCAGCGACAGGAGCGCTGGCGGCGGGGCGACCGGTCGGCTGAAAACGCCGCCAATCACTGCAGAGATGACCCAGTGAGCAGCGACAGGAGCGCTGGAGGGGGCGACCGGTCGGCTGAAAACGCCGCCAATCAGCCGCGGCATGCAGGCATCAATTGGGCCGGACGGAGCTGCGAGAGGAAGCCATTTATCGCCAGGCAGGCTGCCACCGACGGCGGCGGGATTTGACAGATTAGATCACACGGACTCGTGTCGAAACGGGGCTGCCTGGCGATTGGAACGCATTCCAACAATGCCGGTGTTCGATGGTTGCGGAAAGTGCCCGCGCTTTTCATCCAAGCTTTATCACCATTCAAGCCACCTGAATGCTCATCATTTACTAGTTACTTCCTTTACCGATAACGGTTGTAATCTTGCCTCGATTTCGCACTGTCGCTTGGTGACAGTGAGTTGTTGTTTTCGATTTAATGACACCACCCACTGTGATCGGCTTTGTACGAGTGCTTGCTGTTTCCTTCTTCTCAGTCCAGCCTATTATGACAACGGATTATAAGGTTGAATTTGACAGTTTAATATAAGGGTCATTCCACGTCTCGGCACACTTCGCACCCACGCCGGCGAGCTGGCGGGATACGATGCTATCTGCCTGACTGAAACCTGGCTGGGACCGCACGTATCCGATTCAGAACTGCAACTTGGTCTGTCGGATTTCGTGTGGTTCCGACGAGACAGAGACGCAAGGGGAGGCGGAGTGGCATGCGCGGTTAAAGCCAGCCTCTCACCCGTTCGCCGGCCAGATCTGGAGCCGCACTGTGAAGCCCTGGTTGTTCAGGTGGGAACCACAGCACCTGCCCTCCTCGCCGTGTGCTACCGACCACCAAACGTGGATCGCGACGTGGAGCGAGTAGCTGACCTCCTGCGTGGGCTTCATCGCACCAGTCGCCCGTTTCTCCTGGTCGGCGACTTCAATCTGCCCGAGATCTCGTGGGCGACGGGAGAGGCGGTAATCTCCAGGCGCTCTAGCAGAGCTGTCGCCTTTGTCGACGCTGTGACGGAATGGGAAGCGACGCAGTCTGTGACATCGGCCACCAGAGGTGAAAACGTACTGGACCTCGCCATCTCGCGTGGCGGTGTCGCCGTCTCCGAGGTCCGCGATCGGCTTTTCGCCTCAGATCACCTGGTGGTGGAAACCCGCTTCGCCGTTAGCGTCGGTGCTGCTCCTCGAGCCACGAGATCGCGAGTTTACAACTATAGGCGCGCGGACTTTGTCGGCCTGCGTCGGGCTCTGAGATTGCTCCCATGGAATGTGTTGGAGTGTGTAGATGTAGACTCTGCTGTTGGCATGTTCTATGACCTTGTATTCGCTGCTGTCAAGGATTACGTGCCTATTATTGAGCTCCGTCATAAATTTCCTCCCTGGTTTGACCGGCATGTTCGCGAACTTCTTCGGGAGAAGGAGCAAGCTCATAGGCGCAAAAAGAATAATCCTTCCGCCGAAAACACTGCTTTACACGCTAGAGTTAGGGCCGACTTCAAGCGTCTGGCTGACCGTAATTACCGCGATTATCTGACTGGACTGATCCGCGAATTCAAAGACAACCCAAAGCGATATTGGTCGTTTGTTAAATCACTTAAATCGAGTGGGAAAGTGTCACCCGTTCTTGAGTACGATGGCTGTGTATACAAGGATGTCATTGCTCGAGCGAACTGTTTTAACGCATGTTTTTCGGAGAAATTTAGCGATCCCCATATTAACGACACACCGGAGCCACCAGTGCTAAACTGTGCCGGGCTATCAGCCTTCCATGTACCGCCCGGCCGTGTGGCGCTGCTTTTGCGGGAGCTCAGTGCGCACAAGGCTTGTGGACCTGACGGTTTAAGTTCTCGCATTTTACGTGAATGTGCCGACGAGTTTGCGATCCCTCTGGAAATTATATGTCGTCTGTCAGTGCGGTCCGGGGTGTTCCCTTCCGAGTGGAAGCGGGCCAACGTAATACCTGTGTTAAAAAAGGGCTCTAGAAAGCTTCCAGAAAATTACCGACCCGTTTCCCTTTTGGCAATTTGCTCTAAAGTTTTGGAGAAGGTAGTGTGTGAGAGCTTGCTTAGACATGTCTTCCCGCACTGCCTGTCTCACAACACGGATTTCTCCCAAAACGTTCTTGCATAACTAATCTAGCATGCTTTCTGGAACACTGCTGGTCCTCACAGGCCAAGGGATCGCAGACGGACACGATATACACGGATTATTCGTCCGCTTTTACCAGTGTCAACCACAGGCTACTTTTATACAAACTTCGCCATTCATTTAACATCACAGATCTTGCATATAGCTGGATCGAGTCCTATCTGTGTCAGCGCTCCCAGCGAGTCATTCTCGATGGGAAGCATTCCGACTGGACACCAGTTTTGTCAGGTGTGCCGGAAGGCAGCATTCTCGGTCCGATACTGTTCGCCTGTTATGTCGCTGACCTTCCAAACAATATCAAAACAGGCTGTTTGGCTTATGCTGATGATGTCAAAATTTTTCATCGCATTCAAAATCGTGAAGATACCGTTTCCCTTCAGGCCGACCTGGACCGTCTTAGCGCATGGTCTAAAATCTGGCACTTGAAGCTCAATCCAGCTAAATGCAAGACTATCTCATTCACTCTTCGCACGGCCCCCATTCGCTGTACCTATGTATTAGATGGGCATCAACTGGAGAGATGCGAACAGATGCGCGATCTCGGTGTCATATTAGATGCTAAGCTGACATTCGCCGACCATGTAGATGCAACCGTAGGCAAGGCCAACCGCATGCTCGGTTTGCTCATGCGTAGTGTACAAATGTCTCCATGCTCTCGCCGCCTAGATTTCAATCACCCCGCAATTTTGTCAGCGTATAACGCCCATGTGAGGTCCGTGATTGAATATGGTAGTATTATCTGGTCTGGAGCCGCAGCAACCCACTTAAAACGCCTCGAGCGTCTGCAACACAGGTTTCTTATGTGGTTAGGATGTACAAACCAGCGCCGTTGTCCCGCCTTGGACTATTCTTCGCTGCTGAAACATTTTAAATGTCAGTCCATCAAAGCTCGTTTCATCCAAGCCGACATAAGATTTTTGCATTCGGTACTTCGTGGCCGCCTTGACTGTGGACATCTAGTGTCAATGTTTCACCTGTCTGTTCCCACTCGACGCACGAGACACACTGGATTGTTTCGTGTGCCGGGTGGTAGGGTGAATTCGGTACGGAACAGCTTTTTATCGCGGCTACCAGCGACCTGTAACAGATTTATCCAGGAAATGCCAGAGACCGATTTATTTTGTTCAACTGCTTTTAAGTCGCAAGCTTTTAAGTTTGCATGCTGTGAAGGCAGTTATTGATTCCCATTGGCGGGGCAGCGGTGCTGACTTTTTAGTCCCTTGCCCTACTTTTGCGTAGGGTAGCGGGATTCACTTATTTATTGTCATTGTCATCATGTCTTAGGTATGAATGCGTGAATGTATGAGGATGCGTGTGTTGTGTGTTTTGACTACAGCCGTAAGTGGGCTTCGGCCTGTGGTTGTTTTATAACTAATAAACGAAATAAACGTCAAAACGCACAAAAAAGGCGGTTTCGTACCCGACCCTTTCAGATTTTGATGAAAATTGGTTCACCTGTAGTGTCAAGTGAAAGAAACATACTCACCCATTTTTAGATCCAGGTGACCTCAAGGGTCATATTTAGAGGTCATCAAAGGTCACGATTGTGTGCGTACTTTATATCAATCTTACGCCTATATCTGTTGTGCTAATGGACTTAGCGGAATAAAGCTAATATCGAAGTGCTCCACAGGGTTGGACCATTCGGAAATAGGGCTAAAAATCTACGTGATCTCAATTTGACCTTTTGACCTGACGAGGTCAGAATCATATAATGTATTTTTCTATAAGTTTGCCTGCTCGTAACTAGTCCAAACTTGGCAGAATAAATGAACTTAAAATCCTCTAAGAATGTGCAAAAAAGAATGGCGGAGACTTTTTAACTTTTTGAGATACCGCCTTTTGAGTATGGTAAGGAAGTGAAACGGAGCAATGCCCCGAGGCTATTTTCATGTCGCTTGTCATAATGTCGGTTTCTTTGGCCCGATTGACGTACAATTTGGTGGGTAGCTTCCGGTTGACGAATTCAATAACTTCCCGAGTTTTCAGCTTGACCTGACCTTGCATGACCTAGCATGACCTAGAAATAGTGAATTGCCCATAGATACGTACTACCTATGGGTACTACGGTGTTTTATAGATGTTCAGGAGCATAACACATATGCACAGGTGTTAATAGGTGACATTTGTGGTTTCCATTGATATCGTGACCCCGGATGACCTTTTCAGGGGTCAACCGAGATTACTGACCTTTAATGGCCTGAGATGATATGTTTCGCCTCTGGAGGTTTCTAGGACATTTTAAGATGCTGATTTCAAATTTGGAATCTATTTTATATAATAATATGTATAATATTATGCAAAATATGGGTGCCAATTTGAAATATGCGTCACAAAATGTCCTATAATCTATCGAATTCCAAAAATGTCATCTCAGGTCATCGGAGGTCAGTGACCTCGGTTGACGTGTGAAGTGCGTGACCCCAGTGGAATATACAATTATGTAAAATGGATTTCAAATTTGAAATCAGCATCCTAAAATGTCCTAGAAACCTCCAGAAGCGAAAAATATAATATTAGGTCATCAAAAGTCAGTGACCTCGGTTGACCTCTGAAAAAGTAATACGGGGTCATGATATCAATGGAAACCATAAATGTCACCTGTTAACACCTGTGCAGATTTGTTATGCTCCTGAACATCTATAAAACACCGTATTACCTATAGGTAATACGTATCTATGGGCCATACACTATTCTTAGGTCATGCTAGGTCATGCGAGGTCAGGTCAAGCTGAAAACTCGGGAAGTTATTGAATTCGTCAACCGGAAGCTACCCACCAAATAAGACGCCAATCAGGCCAAAGAAGCCGACATTATGGCAAGCGACATGAAAACAGCCTCGGGGCATTGCTCCGTTTCACTTCCTTACCATACTCAAAGGGCGGTATCTCAAAAAGTTAAAAGTCTCCGCCATTATTTTTTTGCACATTCTTAGTTACGTTCACGTAACTAAGAATGCTACGTTACGTTACGTACTTGTTACGTTCATTTATTCTGCCAAGTTTGGACTAATTACCAGCAGGCAAACTTATATTAAAGAAAAATACATTTTATGAGTTTGACCTCGTCAGGTCAAAGGTCAAATTGAGGTCACGCAGATTTTTACCCCTATTTCCGAATGGTCCAACCCTGTGGTGCACTTCGATATTAGTTGTATTCCGCAAGTCCGTTGGCATAAAATATATAAGCGTAAGATTGATATAAAGTACGCACAAAATCGTGACCTTTGATGACCTCTAAATATGACCCTTGAGGTCACCCGGACCTAAAAGTGGGTGTGTTTGTTTCTTTCACTTGACAGCTGACACATGTGTACCAATTTTCATCCAAATCGGAGGGGGTCGGGCAATTTCTTGTGCGATTTGACGTGGAACGATACGCAAGCATCTTTGTGACATGGGAAACGGTCTGTAAAACTGACTTCTGAACTAAGACTGGCTCCACGCCAGTCTACATTACCGTTTGCCGTACGCTCCAGCCGCAGACGGTGTTCTGTGGTCGCCCTCAGCCCGGCGGCCCGCCAGCGCTCTGTCCGATGTGATAACTCCATCCCCACCCGACGCTGAGCCGCTGATCCCCGACTCTCTCCTGCCGTGATCCGTTGATCCAGACCCGTGCTGCGTAGGTGCCCGGCCAAGACCCGGCCGTCGCCGCCGCCGCCGCTGTCGAATAACCTGTGTCGGCGTCCGGCGGCCGGCGGCGGTGCCTCTGCGCGGCGCGTGCCCTGCCTGAGGAGCACTTGTCTAACTATGACAAACTGACGGTGGCGACCATCGCAGCTACGCCGCCGCCGCCGCCCGCCGGCTCACACAGCTATGAATACGCATAATTCGGCCATTTGCATAATGCACGACGAGACGCGTCGCTGTTGTCTTTTGCGGCGTTAATGGCGTGCCGCGGCTCGACTCGCGGCGGCGAGGCGCAGACGGTCCGCCAGCTTTGTATGTGTGATAGCCGCGCGCCGCTGACTTCATGTTCGCCGCCGGATAGCTGCTGCCTTACTGGAAAACGCTCAGCTACGCCGGCTACTTAGGCCGAAATCTAGCCAATGGAGCTGGTTATTTATGTGGAAAAATGCTAACTGCAGCCGCAAGAAATGTCGGGATTTCCAAGAATGATGGGTCTGTAAATGTTTCTGCTCATTTCTGCTCATTCATTTGTTCTACACACTTTTAAATGATGTAAATCATAATGTTTTGGCCATGTAAAATGGGATACCAATGATGTAAAATGGGATACCAATGGGATGGGATACAAATGGGACACCAATGAAGAAGAAGTACAGCATGCTCCGCTTTCCACTGCTGACGCCTGGCGACATCTGAAAGTGACGTCCGTTTCTGCCGGCACTGACAGGCCGGCGGCGGCGCATTGGACGGGCCGCCGGACTCGACAGACCCGCGTCAGTGGGTCTCAGCGCTCCGACTTCCGAGCGTCCGCTTCTCTGTTTAGCAACACCTTGAAACTCTGTCCTGAAGAGTGTCTGTCAGCGTGAGCGTCTCTGTACTGCTCTAAAGGCATTTGTGATTGGCAAGATCTGCACTCAGGAACACGTTTTATAACTTTTGTTAAATGTTCTTCCCTGAGAAGCGCGCACGGTCTCCATTTCGAGACCTGCTAGTGGATGGTCTTGCCTGATACATATACATGGTCTCCGCGTTGGTCGTTGAGAGTAAATATGTCTCCAGCTAGATATGTTGTCTCTGAGACCATCAGGCAGTCTACTAATAATAAATGTCTGTCCCGACCGAGGATGAAACCCGCGTGATGTTTTTGCAGTCAGCTGTTGAGAACAGTGGATGGTCTCCTGAAAGCCTCCTGAAATTGAATTCATTCCATGCAAATGGCGCCACCAGGCACTGGCAGGTGGCGCTGTAATCGGAACGTCAAAGCTGAGTTTTATTCAAATATATACCTACTAACTCTTCTTTTTCGATTGTTTTGATTTGTAAACATCACTTTCATACCATCATTTGTGAATCAAACACTATTTATACACGGAAAGTCGGTAAGTATCAACCTCGCCCAGCATTTGCCTTGGTTGGTACCGTTATAGCTCCTGCGACCTACACCATGCGGCCTGGTGGCTACGGGAGGAGCAGTGTCTCGGTTTAACGCCAGATGGCGTTCGGCATTGTCATCCCGCGCGCGTCATGTTTTTGGTTATTTCTCGCCGTTTATTTTGTTCGCCATGCCTCGCGACGGTTCATACATATGTGTCGTATCACTCTGTTCATGCGCCACGCGCCATTTTCTTCATCGCTCATCACTCGTCATTGTTATCACTCTTTGTTCGTTGTAACTACCTTGGTTTTGTTCGCCGTTTTATCATATATATGTTTTTCGTAAAATATACGATATTTTATTTCTACCAGCTTCGTACTTGGCACACGCCAGCTACACCGTCTTAAGGCTGAAACACAGTCTTCGCGCAGCTGCGCGAAGTGGATGCGGGTGCCTATTCAAATGCATTGAACGGAGGTTGCGACAACTGCACGATGCGCACGTTGCGGGAAGAAAAAATCGACTGCGGAAATTTGACCATGTATTTGAATAGGCGCCCGCAGGCACCCGCATCCACTTCGCGCAGCTGCGCGAAGACTGTGTTTCAGCCTGTATTGCCTACTCTGGCACATGTAGCCGTATAGTCACGTCAGTGGTAGAGCGCTCGCTTCACATGTGAAGGGTCCCCGGTTCAATCCCGGCCGGCGCTGTTAATTTTCAAATGTTCCGTTGGAAGTCTATTATTTCCGATAAGGCCGCAAGATCTCGGTGCTAAGGCCGCAAGACCGCAAGATCTCGGTGCGGTCTCGCTAAAAACAAACGAATGGACCTATGCATTATCTTTGAATATACCTTGAGAATAATATATGGTCTAAGGAAAAACAAAATTATACCGGATACCATTTTCGCTCTAAAATGGTCTCCAAAAGAGCGGCTCTTTGTAAAGACTTCCTAGTGGTCTCTGAGAACGCTCTGAGAACGCTCATGCATGGTCTCTGAGGAAACCATTAGTGTTCTGCTGAAAGTGCATTGTCTCCGAAAAGACAAACAAAATATTCGGTTTCGCTCGAGTAAGTGGTAACTAATGGTCGCAACAAGGGTGGCTCTTTGCAGAGACGTGCCACAGGCCTCGGAAACCACCTGGTGGGCTTTTCTGTTTCTAAGTGCTTTAGGCAGTGCATACAATGTAATTTAAAGTCACAACCCTTGTGGCTACGATGCTGTGCTTTTTTACTAAAGTTTCGTATGCATCTTCATGCAGGCAATGCACATTACACATTCCAAATACAAACTGAGTTCATGTGCACGCTAGCCTGTGACCCCACAGAGCCATGCTACCTTCGCAAATCCGCAGAGGTTAGATCTGTACGGGTACCTACCTCCTGCCATGCATATTCCCACCCCATGAATGCCCGGTGCCCGGTATCTGTGTACGGCAGTAGGTAGGTAGGTAGGTTGGTAGGTAGGTAGGTAGGTATATTGGCGGTCAGCTGGAGCACTGCCGGCCGGCCGCGCTGTGCGCGTATTTGTGGGGTAAACCAAGAAGTGTGCCAAACCAGTAACCAAACCAATCCACGTACCTGTCATACTTAGGGAGCCATAAGTAAGTCAAACATATAGATATTGCTTTGAAATTCGGCTTGGGCATCGTCCATACTTGGTTCTCCAATATATCTTCCGGTTTTTGAATATATTTGAGAATTTTAATTTTGGGATGGAAACCATTTTCCCCCACAAAATCAAAATTTCCAAACAATATTTAAAAATAAAACAGAATATGTACATATTGGAGAACCAAGTATGGAAGATGCCCAAACAGAATTTGAAAGCAATATCTATATTTTTGACTGACTTATGGCTTCATAAGCATGGAAGATATACGTGGATGTGGCACTTCTTGGTCTACCAAAAAAATACGCGCGCCGTGCCGGGGTCAGCCGTCTGCTGGGGTGGATAGAGGTGAGAGCCGCTCCGCCGCCCCGCCGCCGGCATCAGCTCATCAGCATGTAATGAAACACTGATCTGACCGGGCCTGTATCGGCTGACGGCGGACACTACCAGACTGGCAATGACGCACGATAGCCGCCCCCCGTCTCCCCCTCCCCCACCGCGACCACTGCCACCACCCCAGCCGCTGACGCCGCATCCACCGACCGACAGGAGTACATATTGTTATATGTACTTTGTTTGTACATATATGTATGTACAATGTACATTGTGATTACAGCTCATTCATGTATTGACGTGCATGTACTTGTATTTGTATACATGTATTTACACACCTGTGCTGACAGACTGACGGCAGCCGACAATCACCAGTCACCAGTCACCAGTCACCAGTCACCAGTCACCAGTCACCAGTCACCAGTCACCAGTCACCAGTCACCAGTCACCAGTCACCAGTCACCGGTCACCAGTCACCAGTCACCAGTCACCAGTCACCAGTCACCAGTCACCAGTCACCAGTCACCAGTCACCAGTCACCAGTCACCAGTCACCAGTCACCAGTCACCAGTCACCAGTCACCAGTCACCAAACACCAGTCACCAATCACCAATCACAAATCACCAATCTTCAATCACCAATCACCAGTCACCAGTCACCAGTCACCAGTCACCAGTCACCAGTCACCAGTCACCAGTCACCAGTCACCAGTCACCAGTCACCAGTCACCAGTCAACTGTCAGGAGTCAACAATCACAGGGGCAGCGGACATTGACTGCTGAATTGCCGGGCAGACTCGTCAGTCGTCAGCGTGTGTTACCGGTTACTCTGTGCGGTGCTGTCGGGTAGCACTGAGGGACACGGCGACACGGCGAATAGTTACTCTGTGCAAAGTGTGTCTGCAGTGACCGCTGCGTGTGACACGCGGAACAGTGGCAGTCACGCTCTGCAGTGACCGCTGCGTGTGGCACGCGGAACAGTGGCAGTCACGCTCTGCAGTGACCGCTGCGTGTGGCACGCGGAACAGTGGGAGTCACGCTCTGCAGTGACCGCTGCGTGTGGCACGCTGAACAGTGGCAGTCACGCTCTGCAGTGACCGCTGCGTGTGGCACGCGGAACAGTGGCAGTCACGCTCTGCAGTGACCGCTGCGTGTGGCACGCGGAACAGTGGCAGTCACGCTCTGCAGTGACCGCTGCGTGTGGCACGCGAAACAGTGGGAGTCACGCTCTGCAGTGACCGCTGCGTGTGGCACGCGGAACAGTGGCAGTCACGCTCTGCAGTGACCGCTGCGTGTGGCACGCTGAACAGTGGCAGTCACGCTCTGCAGTGACCGCTGCGTGTGGCACGCGGAACAGTGGCAGTCACGCTCTGCAGTGACCGCTGCGTGTGACACGCGGAACAGTGGCAGTCACGCTCTGCAGTGACCGCTGCGTGTGGCACGCGGAACAGTGGCAGTCACGCTCTGCAGTGACCGCTGCGTGTGGCACGCGGAACAGTGGCAGTCACGCGCGCTGCACGGGCATTGAAAACGGCACGCAGACAACATCTGGATTTCCATTGTATGCTGCAGCGGGTATACAGGAAGGTCCACACCCTCAGGGCACTAAGAGCGGCGTCCTCAGATTAGTTACCCTGGAAGCGACTAATGGACAAAGGAGCCCGCCGCAATGCACCTCTTGCTGCGATAAACGGAGGATTGCTGCGATAAACAGAGGTCTGTGTCGGTGGTAGCAAATACGCTGGCCCATTATAAACGAGTTGGGCAATAGCTGAACGTCAGAATCAGCTGAAGTGTAAATCATTGTGCTCGTTGTAATCCTTTCTCACAACCTGAGGCAAATATCCCTGTCAGCATGGGACCAGACCAGACGTGATTGACATCAGGGCCGGATCCAGGATTTTCATTGGGGGGGGGGGGGGCTGCAGGCCCGAGGGGCGCATTTTTCGGCACCTGACGGTGGCACCATGGTCATGAGGGGCGACAAGGTTGTCGTGGAAAATTGCAGTGTCGCACCAAAATAACTCATTATTGTAACACACCAAAACCATTTTGACAGTGCTATGATTTGGGGGCGCCCTCCATGGGTTTGGGAAGCCCTCCTCAGATTCGGGGTGCACCTTATCGCGTTTGAGGACGCACTTCCGAGTTACGAGGGCGCCCTTCCGAAGTTACGAAGTTCGGGATGCTTTTCGGGATCGGGGCGCCCTCTCCGGAATTGGGGGTGCCCTCAATGGGCTTTGGGGACGCCCTCCATGGGTTTGAGGGTGCATTCCTCGGATTTGGGGCGCCCTTCTCAGATTCGGTGTGCACTCCCGGGTTCTGTCGGCGCATCAATAGGCGCCTTCTCGACGAAAAGAACCGTGTCCTTCGGTCCATTAAAAGGATATTGCCACCTCCGGAGGATTTCTAAAAAGCAACTTAAATGAATGGTGGGGATCAACAATCGTGTATGCTCAAGCTCAAACTTGCTCCTGCAGCACCTACAGCAGGGTATCGGCAATTTGCTTTGTATTTATTCCTGACTCCAAAACGTTGGTCCCAGCTGTGCTCAGTACTAGATTCATGATTGATGGCCGCTCTCATCCAGTTTGGCTGTGGTATTGGCGCCCGCCCAAAGCCGAAGCGTACGAATTCGCCGAGACTTGACCTTGAAAAGTCTATCTGTGTTATAAAGTATAGGTCACATAACTCTTACGGTCCCAAAGTCGAGCCATAGCAATTCTTGCTGTTCTATTATGGAAGAGGCTAAGGTTGTTGAAAATATAATTAACTGCATACGCTTTATAATTTTAAAGTGTACTGACGGAATGTTGGTGTTGAGTTTGCAACATTCAAAAGAAAATAACAGTCCGCAAGGAAGTGATTCTAAATAGTGATGTGGCGACTCCAATTTTACGAATGCTTGGCAAGCATGAGTGGTGCAAATGTATTTTTTTATCTAATGGGGGGGGGAGTTTCGGGAACCAAATTTTGCAGGTGAAATCGGACACGCTTAATCGACCGATACACACCAAAAATTCCATATTGGCCTGCGAGGTGGCAATGTCCCTTTAAAGGAATAGTTTACCTTCAACATGGGATTTTTAACTGAAATAGCAGTTTTGTAGCCCGTGTTGAGAAATCCTTATCTGCTACTTTTATTGGCTGAAAAGACTCTCCAGCCGAAGATATTTGACTTTCTGGCGAAGGAATGTGGCGCATATATGATATACCGTACCGTCTGAGAGTGCCAGCACTGCATGGAGCATGCGCAGACCAATAACACACACCATAACACTAATAATTTACGACCTTCTGTCCTGAATTGGCGCGATGTAGGACCATTTTTGAAAAGAAAAAAAAGAAACTGTATTAAAAATATAATAAAATCGTGTTCTGAAAAATTTCCGAAG
This sequence comes from Chirona hameri, assembly GCA_036785665.1. Lineage (NCBI taxonomy): Eukaryota > Metazoa > Arthropoda > Thecostraca > Balanomorpha > Balanidae > Chirona > Chirona hameri. The sequence goes on along the minus strand of JAXIVJ010018227.1, from coordinate 10,162 downwards.
GTGAAGTCCTTTAAAGCGAATGTTTCACCTTTCTGAAAGTTGTCAAATATACGCGGGTTGAAGTCGAAAATATGAAGTAAGTGATGCTGAAAAACATGGTGATATTTTTTTCTTGGAAAGTCACTTAACTTTATACAAATTAGGTCTTTAAATTTGGGATGAAGACGTCATTATTGAGCTATAGAGAACTATAGAGAAAACATTTACGCTGCCATTTGGCAGCACAATCGTTTCAGACAATTCTGGCGTCTTAAATACAAACATTGTGGAACTGTGTACAAAACACAATGACGAGTGTGAGGCATTGCGATATCTCAATATTTATATTTAAAAAACAATCAATCCATAACTGAGACTTCAAACAGCGTGAAAAACCTCAACTTAGACTGCAACCTATCGCGTTGGCCGTTGTTTACATAGTACTCGGTAATCCAGCCAAGGTTTGAGAAATACAAGTCGTCCTCCCTCGCAGGACCAACAATCTTGTCGCTGTCATCAAGTCGCTGTCAGCCAATCAGAAGCTGCACTAGCCTGGGTGCATTTGGCAAATTATAAATTAAATTGCTTAGAAATAGTTAAGTTTGGGGAAAAATGACCTTAGTAATTTAGACATTTCAATAACGTCCAAAGATAATGGCTATCTCAGTTCAAAACCAATACAAAGATGAAACATTCCCTTTAAAGGTTGTTTTCCATTAAACGTCGTTTTAGGGGCGCCTTCAGTGCCTCTGAAGTCTGCACGTTTCTGTGGGTGGCTACTGCTTACCAGTTGGGGGCGCCTTCCATTTAAGAAAGGTAAGAGATAGACGCACTAGATTGCGCCTTCGGCGCAGGGGCACTAATTTCCATTGAGGGGGGGCTGCCAGCCCCGTTGCCCCCCCCCCCCCCCCCCCCCCCCTCCCCTGGATCCGCCCCTGATTGCCATGACCTGGCGTCGCTGCCCGTGTCGGTGGGTGTGTTGGAGGTGGTGGACATGGTCGCAGTGCTGTACCGGCTCTGTCTGGCCTCTGGCCGGCCACCGCTCCGGTACTAATGAAATGCCTGCACGCCCCTCAGAAGCCCGCACAGCTGCTGCCGACTCGCCGCATCGCAGGCCGCTTACTGCGTGGGATTTACTCGTAAAATCGATGCTCGCTGAGACAGCGCGCTCGGTTTGGGTGGGTTTATTGTGCTGATTGTTGTCTGGCCGGCCGACCTGACGTGTCTCGGCAGTCGGCAGCACGCAGGCAGTGAGGTCCGCCGTCTGGTCCCGGTGGTCGGCTGACCTGACGTGTCTCGGCAGTCGGCAGCACGCAGGCGGTGAGGTCCGCCGCCTGGTCCCGGCGCGGTGGTCGGCCGGCCGGCTATACGCTGTTTGCTGAACACGGCGGGTTGGTGTTTGCATGGGTCGTCTGAGAGGCAGGGCGTGACGTGACGGGTCTGAGAGGCGGCTGCCGGGCCGGAAGGCGCCTGTCATGCCCCGTACGCTCCGCTGCCGGAGTGGTCAGACGGAGGCCGGCCGGTGCAGCTGGGACTGGGACTGAGGCCGGGCTGACGCTGCACCGACCACTCCGCCCATCTGCTGCGTGGGCCCTGCGCGATGCTGTGACGACCAACAGTGAAGTCAGATGCAGTCAACGACCTGCAGCTCACTCGAAACGTGTTGTCATCAAATTATTAAGACACCGTGTACAAAAAGGCATAACTACACTACTTAATCACATACATTGCTAATTGCTTCCGGTCTAGTTAAGACCGGAAGCTGTCGTGTCGTTTTGGCAGGACGATGCATTAGCGGCCGTCGGACACAAAGTTTGTGAGAAACTGGCGATCCAGTCGGTCAGATATCCAGACATGGCCCACTAAGACGACGAGCGAATATCTTATCTCATATGACTGATGCCAGCTTTGACCTTTATGGAAAGCAGGCTGGATTCCGTGGACCTTTATGGAAAGCAGACCGGATTCCGTGGGTGGAGGCGTCCACGTCACTAGACTGATATATAAACAACAATGCCTAAGTATTTTCAGACGCAATGCGTTGGCATATTCTCCAAAGTACAACAAAGATGCGACTGGACCTGGCGACGGAACCTGGCGGGCAGCACAACTGAACTGGCAAACTGTAATGTAAACGTTTTGGATGTAAAATTGAATTACAAATCCGAAATCGATGTCGCGAAAAATAACCAAATAGCACATTGTCCGAAAATTGTATTTTGTTCCAAATATTATAGGTATGACATATTGTTCATTTGCCTAATTTTGCAAAGTACCCAGGTGTCTCAAACATCTTTTTGTTTTTGTATTGCAGTGCATTTTTCGGATTTAAAATGTCTAATGGTTCCGGAAATATCACGTGTTAAACATTAAAAGTGTATAAATTTATGTCAATCATGACGTCATCATTGATGCCAAACCGTAAAGGGACCAAACAATTTCAGAAGCGTGTGTTTAGCCCAAAATAACCTCAGGAAGTGCGTTTCACTAAAATATGAGGGATGCTGTGTTTTCGATTTACCGAGCCTGCGTTGTCACTGCCCACCTTTTAACTATCAAACCACTTTGAGTGACTTGTACAAGACTGACTAAAAGGATTCCGTGTGAATAGCGGTGGTTTTTAGAAGCAAGGACAGCTATTCCGGAACATATGCGAACATTGTTGTGAGTTCTTACCAGCTATAGACTCAGTAATATGGGAATATTTCACCGTAGACATAAATGCAAATAACGTTTCTGTGGTAGATCGTTTATTTTACATAACAACACACTACATGAATGGTGTTCATTGTCTGCCCGTTAGTTCCTGCGGACGCCAATGGATGCGAATTACTCAGGTAGTCGTTACAGGCACAAACGTAACTAATTGCAGTGAGATGGACCAGCCATACATGGCGTCTTTGTATTGTACGGCGAGGTGTGGTTGTGCGGCTGTGCGGCTGTGAGTAGACTACAGACCAATGACTTCAAATGGTCATCATCAGGTGGAGGCTCATGAAAAAGAATTGCAATTCCACTTCTGCCATATGCCACCAGCCAAAATGCCGGGATTGAGATGGATGAGAGAAGTAGGTATTCATTCGGATGTGAAGATCTGTGATAAGCCTGATTTTACAGCTGAGCATCTCTTCGGTTCCTCCAGTAGCGTATGACAACGCCGGCTATGTCATCGATTTTGCCGTATATAAGTGGCCGTCAAGAGGTTGTTAACTATCGCTGGAATGCTGCTGGTCGTCTGCAGTGCGGTATGTCGGCACATCTGACGGCGGTCTGCTCCCCGGCTGTCACGCGCTGACGATAGGACGCCGCTCTCTGTCACGTGCTGTCGATAGGACGCCGCTCTCTGTCACGCGCTGACGAGGAGACGCCGCTCTCTGTCACGCGCTGACGAGGAGACGCCGCTCTCTGTCACGCGCTGACGATAGGACGCCGCTCTCTGTCACGCGCTGACGATAGGACGCCGCTCTCTGTCACTTGCTGACGATAGGACGCCGCTCTCTGTCACGCGCTGACGAGGAGACGCCGCTCTCTGTCACGTGCTGACGATAGGACGCCGCTCTCTGTCACGCGCTGACGAGGAGACGCCGCTCTCTGTCACGCGCTGACGATAGGACGCCGCTCTCTGTCACGTGCTGACGATAGGACGCCGCTCTCTGTCACGCGCTGACGAGGAGACGCCGCTCTCTGTCACGCGCTGACGATAGGACGCCGCTCTCTGTCACGTGCTGACGATAGGACGCCGCTCTCTGTCACGCGCTGACGATAGGACGCCGCTCTCTGTCACGCGCTGACGAGGAGACGCCGCTCTCTGTCACGCGCTGACGAGAAGATGCCGCTCTCTGTCACGCGCTGACGAGGAGACGCCGCTCTCTGTCACGCGCTGACGAGGAGACGCCGCTCTCTGTCACGCGCTGACGAGGAGACGCCGCTCTCTGTCACGCGCTGACGATAGGACGCCGCTCTCTGTCACGTGCTGACGATATGACGCCGCTCTCTGTCACGCGCTGACGAGGAGACGCCGCTCTCTGTCACGCACTGACGATAGGACGCCGCTCTCTGTCACGTGCTGACGATAGGACGCCGCTCTCTGGCACGTGCTGACGAGGAGACGCCGCTCTATGTCACGTGCTGATGATAGGACGCCGCTCTCTGTCACGCGCTGACGATAGGACGCCGCTCTCTGTCACGCGCTGACGAGGAGACGCCGCTCTCTGTCACGCGCTGACGAGGAGATGCCGCTCTCTGTCACGCGCTGACGATAGGACGCCGCTCTCTGTCACGTGCTGACGATAGGACGCCGCTCTCTGTCACGCGCGGACGATAGGACGCCGCTCTCTGTCACGCGCTGTCGAGGAAACGCCGCTCTCTGTCACGCGCTGACGATAGGACGCCGCTCTCTGTCACGCGTTGACGAGGAGATACCGCTCTCTGTCACGCGCTGTCGATAGGACGCCGCTCTCTGTCACGCGCTGACGAGGAGACGCCGCTCTCTGTCACGTGCTGACGATAGGACGCCGCTCTCTGTCACGCGCTGACGAGGAGACGCCGCTCTCTGGCACGTGCTGACGATAGGACGCCGCTCTCTGTCACGTGCTGACGATAGGACGCCGCTCTCTGGCACGTGCTGACGATAGGACGCCGCTCTCTGTCACGCGCTGACGAGGAGATACCGCTCTCTGTCACGCGCTGACGAGGAGATACCGCTCTCTGTCACGCGCTGACGATAGGACGCCGCTCTCTGTCACGTGCTGACGATAGGACGCCGCTCTCTGTCACGTGCTGACGATAGGACGCCGCTCTCTGTCACGCCCTGACGAGGAGACGCCGCTCTCTGTCACGTGCTGACGATAGGACGCCGCTCTCTGTCACGCGCTGACGATAGGACGCCGCTCTCTGTCACGCGCTGACGAGGAGATGCCGCTCTCTGTCACGCGCTGACGAGGAGACGCCGCTCTCTGTCACGTGCTGACGATAGGACGCCGCTCTCTGTCACGTGCTGACGATAGGACGCCGCTATCTGGCACGTGCTGACGATAGGACGCCGCTCTCTGTCACGCGCTGACGAGGAGACGCCGCTCTCTGTCACGCGCTGACGAGGAGATGCCGCTCTCTGTCACGCGCTGACGAGGAGATGCCGCTCTCTGTCACGTGCTGACGAGGAGACGCCGCTCTATGTCACGCGCTGACGATAGGACGCCGCTCTCTGCCACGCGCTGACGATAGGACGCCGCTCTCTGGCACGTGCTGACGATAGGACGCCGCTCTCTGTCACGCGCTGACGAGGAGACGCCGCTCTCTGTCACGCGCTGTCGAGGAGACGCCGCTCTCTGTCACGCGCTGACGAGGAGACGCCGCTCTCTGTCACGCGCTGACGAGGAGATGCCGCTCTCTGTCACGCGCTGACGAGGAGACGCCGCTCTCTGTCACGCGCTGACGAGGAGATGCCGCTCTCTGTCACGCGCTGACGAGGAGACGCCGCTCTCTGTCACGCGCTGACGAGGAGACGCCGCTCTCTGTCACGCGCTGACGAGGAGATGCCGCTCTCTGTCACGCGCTGACGAGGAGATGCCGCTCTCTGTCACGCGCTGACGAGGAGACGCCGCTCTCTGTCACGCGCTGACGAGGAGATGCCGCTCTCTGTCACGCGCTGACGAGGAGACGCCGCTCTCTGTCACGCGCTGACGAGGAGACGCCGCTCTCTGTCACGCGCTGACGAGGAGATGCCGCTCTCTGTCACGCGCTGACGATAGGACGCCGCTCTCTGTCACGCGCTGACGATAGGACGCCGCTCTCTGTCACGCGCTGACGAGGAGACGCCGCTCTCTGTCACGCGCTGACGAGGAGACGCCGCTCTCTGTCACGCGCTGACGAGGAGACGCCGCTCTCTGTCACGCGCTGACGAGGAGACGCCGCTCTCTGTCACGCGCTGACGAGGAGATGCCGCTCTCTGTCACGCGCTGACGAGGAGACGCCGCTCTCTGTCACGCGCTGACGAGGAGATGCCGCTCTCTGTCACGCGCTGACGAGGAGACGCCGCTCTCTGTCACGCGCTGACGAGGAGATGCCGCTCTCTGTCACGCGCTGACGAGGAGACGCCGCTCTCTGGCACGTGCTGACGATAGGACGCCGCTCTCTGTCACGCGCTGACGATAGGACGCCGCTCTCTGTCACGCGCTGACGATAGGACGCCGCTATCTGTCACGCGCTGACGATAGGACGCCGCTCTCTGTCACGCGCTGTCGAGGAGACGCCGCTCTCTGTCACGCGCTGACGAGTATACGCCGCTCTCTGTCACGCGCTGACGATAGGACGCCGCTCTCTGTCACGCGCTGTCGAGGAGACGCCGCTCTCTGTCACGCGCTGACGATAGGACGCCGCTCTCTGTCACGCGCTGACGAGGAGACGCCGCTCTCTGTCACGCGCTGACGAGGAGATGCCGCTCTCTGTCACGCGCTGACGAGGAGACGCCGCTCTCTGTCACGCGCTGACGAGGAGACGCCGCTCTCTGTCACGCGCTGACGAGGAGATGCCGCTCTCTGTCACGCGCTGACGAGGAGACGCCGCTCTCTGTCACGCGCTGACGAGGAGATGCCGCTCTCTGTCACGCGCTGACGAGGAGACGCCGCTCTCTGTCACGCGCTGACGAGGAGACGCCGCTCTCTGTCACGCGCTGACGAGGAGATGCCGCTCTCTGTCACGCGCTGACGATAGGACGCCGCTCTCTGTCACGCGCTGACGATAGGACGCCGCTCTCTGTCACGCGCTGACGAGGAGACGCCGCTCTCTGTCACGCGCTGACGAGGAGACGCCGCTCTCTGTCACGCGCTGACGAGGAGACGCCGCTCTCTGTCACGCGCTGACGAGGAGACGCCGCTCTCTGTCACGCGCTGACGAGGAGACGCCGCTCTCTGTCACGCGCTGACGAGGAGATGCCGCTCTCTGTCACGCGCTGACGAGGAGACGCCGCTCTCTGTCACGCGCTGACGAGGAGATGCCGCTCTCTGTCACGCGCTGACGAGGAGACGCCGCTCTCTGGCACGTGCTGACGATAGGACGCCGCTCTCTGTCACGCGCTGACGATAGGACGCCGCTCTCTGTCACGCGCTGACGATAGGACGCCGCTCTCTGTCACGCGCTGACGATAGGACGCCGCTCTCTGTCACGCGCTGTCGAGGAGACGCCGCTCTCTGTCACGCGCTGACGAGTAGACGCCGCTCTCTGTCACGCGCTGACGATAGGACGCCGCTCTCTGTCACGCGCTGTCGAGGAGACGCCGCTCTCTGTCACGCGCTGACGATAGGACGCCGCTCTCTGTCACGCGCTGACGAGGAGACGCCGCTCTCTGTCACGCGCTGTCGAGGAGACGCCGCTCTCTGTCACGCGCTGACGATAGGACGCCGCTCTCTGTCACGCGCTGTCGAGGAGACGCCGCTCTCTGTCACGCGCTGACGAGGAGATGCCGCTCTCTGTCACGCGCTGACGATAGGACGCCGCTCTCTGTCACGTGCTGTCGAGGAGACGCCGCTTTCTGTCACGCGCTGACGATAGGACGCCGCTCTCTGTCACGCGCTGTCGAGGAGACGCCGCTCTCTGTCACGCGCTGACGAGGAGACGCCGCTCTCTGTCACGCGCTGTCGATAGGACGCCGCTCTCTGTCACGTGCTGTCGAGGAGACGCCGCTCTCTGTCACGCGCTGACGAGGAGACACCGCTCTCTGTCACGCGCTGACGAGGAGATGCCGCTCTCTGTCACGTGCTGACGAGGAGACGCCGCTCTATGTCACGCGCTGACGAGGAGACGCCGCTCTCTGTCACGCGCTGACGAGGAGACGCCGCTCTATGTCACGCGCTGACGAGGAGACGCCGCTCTCTGTCACGCGCTGACGAGGAGACGCCGCTCACTGTCACGCGCTGACGAGGAGACGCCGATCTCTGGCACGTGCTGACGATAGGACGCTGCTCTCTGGCACGTGCTGACGAGGAGATGCCGCTCTCTGGCACGTGCTGACGATAGGACGCCGCTCTCTGTCACGCGCTGACGATAGGACGCCGCTCTCTGTCACGTGCTGACGAGGAGACGCCGCTCTATGTCACGCGCTGACGAGGAGACGCCGCTCTCTGTCACGCGCTGACGAGGAGATACCGCTCTCTGTCACGCGCTGACGAGGAGACGCCGCTCTCTGGCACGTGCTGACGATAGGACGCCGCTCTCTGTCACGCGCTGAAGATAGGACGCCGCTCTCTGTCACGCGCTGACGATAGGACGCCGCTCTCTGTCACGCGCTGACGAGGAGACGCCGCTCTCTGGCACGTGCTGACGATAGGACGCCGCTCTCTGTCACGCGCTGACGATAGGACGCCGCTCTCTGTCACGCGCTGACGATAGGACGCCGCTCTCTGTCACGCGCTGACGATAGGACGCCGCTCTCTGTCACGCGCTGACGAGGAGACGCCGCTCTCTGGCACGTGCTGACGATAGGACGCCGCTCTCTGTCACGCGCTGACGATAGGACGCCGCTCTCTGTCACGCGCTGACGATAGGACGCCGCTCTCTGTCACGCGCTGACGATAGGACGCCGCTCTCTGTCACGCGCTGTCGAGGAGACGCCGCTCTCTGTCACGCGCTGTCGAGGAGACGCCGCTCTCTGTCACGCGCTGACGATAGGACGCCGCTCTCTGTCACGCGCTGTCGAGGAGACGCCGCTCTCTGGCACGCGCTGACGATAGGACGCCGCTCTCTGTCACGCGCTGACGATAGGACGCCGCTCTCTGCCACGCGCTGTCGAGGAGACGCCGCTCTCTGTCACGCGCTGACGAGGAGATGCCGCTCTATGTCACGCGCTGACGAGGAGACGCCGCTCTCTGTCACGCGCTGACGATAGGACGTCGCTCTCTGTCACGCGCTGACGAGGAGACGCCGCTCTCTGTCACGCGCTGACGAGGAGACGCCGCTCTCTGTCACGCGCTGACGAGGAGACGCCGCTCTCTGTCACGCGCTGACGATAGGACGCCGCTCTCTGTCACTCGCTGACGATAGGACGCCGCTCTCTGTCACGCGCTGACGATAGGACGCCGCTCTCTGTCACGCGCTGACGATAGGACGCCGCTCTCTGTCACGCGCTGTCGAGGAGACGCCGCTCTCTGTCACGCGCTGACGAGGAGACGCCGCTCTCTGTCACGCGCTGACGAGGAGATGCCGCTCTCTGTCACGCGCTGACGAGGAGATGCCGCTCTCTGTCACGCGCTGACGAGGAGACGCCGCTCTCTGTCACGCGCTGACGATAGGACGCCGCTCTCTGTCACGCGCTGACGAGGAGACGCCGCTCTCTGTCACGCGCTGACGAGGAGACGCCGCTCTCTGTCACGCGCTGACGAGGAGATGCCGCTCTCTGTCACGCGCTGACGAGGAGACGCCGCTCTCTGTCACGCGCTGACGATAGGACGCCGCTCTCTGTCACGCGCTGACGATAGGACGCCGCTCTCTGTCACGCGCTGACGAGGAGACGCCGCTCTCTGTCACGCGCTGACGAGGAGATGCCGCTCTCTGTCACGCGCTGACGAGGAGATGCCGCTCTCTGGCACGTGCTGACGATAGGACGCCGCTCTCTGTCACGCGCTGACGAGGAGATGCCGCTCTCTGTCACGCGCTGACGAGGAGACGCCGCTCTCTGTCACGCGCTGACGATAGGACGCCGCTCTCTGTCACGCGCTGACGAGGAGACGCCGCTCTCTGTCACGCGCTGACGATAGGACCCGCTCTCTGTCACGCGCTGGCCAGGCCCGGGCCCGGGCTGACCGCTCCGACACGCCGGGAGTCGTCCGCGCTGTCAGCGGTAGCCGGGCGACACTGGTTCCCCTCCAGTTTCGGCTTATCCGGCGGCGCGATCTGGGGACAGGACGCCCCCGCGCCGGCAGAGCGGTCGCGGCCGCTTCCCCGCCATATCAGCGGTGTGGTGGAGCTGCGGTCGGCCGGGGCACGTCATCCAAAACAGCGACGGTCGGCGATCCGTGTGTACCGTGCAGCGCCACTGAATGCGGCACTCTGTGCTTGTGGCGGATACGGGGAGCCGTCTGAGGTCGGCCCTGTTCACTGCTGCCGCACGCCGCTCTGACTATCGTCATCCATAAACATAACCTGCCAAATGACGAGAGCCATCCGTGCGCAGCGGTCGGTAATGACGCAT
>JAXIVJ010018226.1:0-23911 GCA_036785665.1 Chirona hameri | reverse complement strand
GGGTACGAAGTAGTCCGTCTCCCACGTTCCTACCCTATGATCACATTTTATAAGGATGATAAAGTACCATTCAATATGACAAGGGTACGAAGTAGTCCGTCCCCCACGTTCCTACCCTATGATCACATTTTATAAGGATGATAAAGTACCATTCAATATGACAAGGGTACGAAGTAGTCCGTCCCCCACGTTCCTACCCTATGATCACATTTATAAGGATGATAAAGTACCATTCAATATGACAAGGGTACGAAGTAGTCCGTCTCCCACGTTCCTACCCTATGATCACATTTTATAAGGATGATAAAGTACCATTCAATATGACAAGGGTACGAAGTAGTCCGTCCCCCACGTTCCTACCCTATGATCACATTTTATAAGGATGATAAAGTACCATTCAATATGACAAGGGTACGAAGTAGTCCGTCCCCCACGTTCCTACCCTATGATCACATTTTATAAGGATGATAAAGTACCATTCAATATGACAAGGGTACGAAGTAGTCCGTCCCCCACGTTCCTACCCTATGATCACATTTTATAAGGATGATAAAGTACCATTCAATATGACAAGGGTACGAAGTAGTCCGTCCCCCACGTTCCTACCCTATGATCACATTTATAAGGATGATAAAGTACCATTCAATATCACAAGGGTACGAAGTAGTAGCATGCAGTGCAGTTCCAAGGTTACCTTATCTCAATAGTTCTGTTGTAAATAAGTCCTCTCGCTTCTGCAACTCAACTTGAACTGGATATGGTCACAGAAGAGCGGAACAAACCTAGCAGAACAAAACCAGATGGCCTGGCAAATGACATTCTGTATACTTTAATCGAGGCTGGTCTGCTCATATTACGATATTTTTAACAGAAAATTACTAACACAACTGTTCATAAACACAGCGTTTTCTGCGTGCTAGCTGGCATCTTCAACGCAGCTGAGTATATCCCCACCAATCTGTTTTAGCAAGGTGGCTCTCACGAAATGTGTTTTGAATTTCTGATCGTTGTCATTGTGCGGACATCCCGAGCAATGCGCACTATCACTCACCATAGCGAACTTTGTCTGCATGTGTATATGTGAATATGTGAATATGTGAATATGATCACTTCTATCCATCAGTTGTTGCTCCCTCGACTTCTGCATTCTCTTTTTACTCAACTCAACACCATTGTTGTTTTGTTGTTTCCTTTTGCTTATTTGAATTGTGGCATGCAAAATGTATCCATTAAATTGCACATTGTTAATTCTTCTAACACTGACACATTTTATTTTTCGAATTTGACTTTATTATTTTGCATTTTAGCCGTTTTTCCTGTAAAATTTATGTTTAGTCTTTTATATAAGACTTTGCCCATTTGATTTTTGTCATTAAGAACCGTTCATAAATTACGCCGCGCAATTTCTGGCATTTGCAGCCTGTTATGCCCTAGATACAAGGGTCCAGACCCCCTTCCTCATGTTACGCTAATGCAAAGCATAACGTCGCAAAAATAATGACTGCTAGCACATATTTAATGCTACAGTGTCTTAGTCATGCAATGCGTAATGACTGTGTCGCATGATTCCACGTAACCATGGCCGCCGATTCTTATTTAACTCTGAGTAAAAACGAACTTTGTCAATGCCGCCTGTTTTTGTCTGCAGATGAGGTACCTGGGTAATTACCGAGGTAATTCCTCGGTAAGACTGCCAATGCTCGCCTCCCTGCACCGTTGAGCAGTGAGCACGGCTGATGGCGTCGGTGGTCGCTTGGCTACGATACTGCGTTCACAGTAAGTAAACGGCATTCGTTAGACGTTCTCACTCAAGCAGGTTACCATAAACTAAACAATCTGCACCGAAGATGTTTATATTTTGTAAATCGAAACGAGCAATATACGCGGAAAGACAAGTGTAGGCAGCTGACCGCGTCACGTTGTGTAGGCAGCTGACCGCGTCACGTTGTGTAGGCAGCTGACCGTGTCACGTTGTGTAGGCAGCTGACCGCGTCACGTTGTGTAGGCAGCTGACCGCGTCACTTTGTGTAGGCAGCTGACCGCGTCACGTTGTGTAGGCAGCTGACCGCGTCACGTTGTATAGGCAGCTGACCGTGTCACTTTGTGTAGGCAGCTGACCGCGTCACGTTGTATAGGCAGCTGACCGCGTCACGTTGTGTAGGCAGCTGACCGCGTCACTTTGTGTAGGCAGCTGACCGCGTCACGTTGTGTAGGCAGCTGACCGCGTCACCTTGTGTAGGCAGCTGACCGCGTCACGTTGTATAGGCAGCTGACCGCGTCACTTTGTGTAGGCAGCTGACCGCGTCACGTTGCATGTAGGCAGCTGACCGCGTCACTTTGTATGTAGGCAGCTGACCGCGTCACGTTGTATGTAGGCAGCTGACCGCGCCACGTTGTGTAGGCAGCTGACCGTGTCACGTTGTGTAGGCAGCTGACCGCGTCACTTTGTATGTAGGCAGCTGACCGCGTCACGTTGTGTAGGCAGCTGACCGCGTCACGTTGTGTAGGCAGCTGACCGCGTCACGTTGTATGTAGGCAGCTGACCGCGTCACGTTGTGTAGGCAGCTGACCGCATCACGTTGTATAGGCAGCTGACCGCGTCACGTTGTGTAGGCAGCTGACCGCGTCACGTCGTGTAGGCAGCTGACCGCGTCACGTTGTGTAGGCAGCTGACCTTGTCACGTGGCATGTAGGCAGCTGACCGCGTCACGTTGTGTAGGCAGCTGACCGCGTCACGTTGCATGTAGGCAGCTGACCGCGTCACGTTGTGTAGGCAGCTGACCGTGTCACGTTGTGTAGGCAGCTGACCGCGTCACGTTGTGTAGGCAGCTGACCGCGTCACTTTGTATGTAGGTGGCTGACCGCGTCACGTTGTGTAGGCAGCTGACCGTGTCAGGTTGTGTATGTATGTATGTATGTATGTATGTATTAAAGCATGAACTATCCACACGAATGAGGTTTTTACAGTTGTTTGTCATGTTGGCAGGTTACACAGGGTACAATACAAAACACATCAGCATGCACTTTCACACTTCCACACACGCATAAAACTCAGTGCACCTCGCATGTCACGTCAGTTATGGCGCCCTGGCTCCAGGCTACGCTTCAGCTCTCTCATGAACTTGCCAGCAGACATGCACTCGAAGTCGCGTGGCAGACCGTTCATATTGCGCGCAGCGCGGTAGGCAAAGCGCCTCTTACCGGCCTCTGTCCTGACCCGAGGAAGAGATAGGTGGTGGTCCTGTCGGGTCGTTCGAGAGTGCGCCGGTCTCTCACAGTTGTGAGAAAATAGACCGGCGAGACTCTCCGGCTCAGCGGTGCTGCGGACTTTGTGGAGAAGACAGAGGGTTTGATAAAGGAAGAGGTCGGGAGCATCGAGCCACCCCAGTGCTTCCCGCACCTCCGAAATGTGGTCAAACTTGCGTTTTCCGGAAACGACTCACGCTGCAAAGTTGATGAGTTTTTGAATGCGATGCAGGTTTTTGGCAGAGCCGTTTCCGTACACGACCAAACAGTAACGCATGTGAGAGAACACTAGGGCGGTGACGATTTCGGGAAGTATTTGTGACGGGAGGTAGTGATGGATATGGGATAGGCTGACAAGGATACCGCAGCACTTACGGCAGAGGGCTGACACATGAGCGTCCCAGGTGAGGTGCTGATCAAAAATGACACCCAAGTTGCGTGCCTCTGAGTGAGGTACCAGGTAAGTGTCACGGAACTTGATAGTAAACTGAGGAAGTGAGCGCAAATTTTGTCGTGATCCGATGGTAAGGAGTTCGAACTTCCTTACGTTAACTTTAAGCCCATTGCAATGAAAGTAGTCCCCAAGAGAAGCGAGAGCCGACTCCATGCGGGCGATAAGCGCTGGCATACAAGATTTTGGTTCCGAAATCATGACTTGAGTATCATCGGCATATTGCACCACAATCGCATCAGCCGCATGAAGACTCAAGTCATTTGCAAACGCGCTGAAGAGAATGGGTCCGAGCGATGAGCCCTGAAAGACCCCTTGATTTATATCACGCGGAGTGGACGTTACAATCTTGCCATCAGAGCCATGGAAGCTAACACTCTGAGTGTGACCGTGCAAGTAATTTTGGAACCACAAAGTGTCTATGCCGAGAGCCTGAAGTTTGACTAACAGTTTTCCATGGTGAATGACGTCAAAACATTTGCTTAAGTCAATCAAACAAAGCAAAGCAATTTTACCAGAGTCGACAGCCGAGAGCATGTGGTCAGTGATACAAGTGAGCGCCGTCTCCGTAGAGTGCCGTGGGCGGAAACCGTGCTGGGTAGGAGCAAGGAGATGGTTGGATGAAAGGTAATAGTAGAGCTGGCGTTGCACCGCCCGCTCCACTATTTTGGCTATGACCGGAAGTATTGTAATTGGGCGGAAGTTGGAAGGATCAGAAGGATTGCCGGATTTATGGATTGGATACACAAGGGAGTGTTTCCAGGAGGTAGGCACGTCGTTGGTCGTGATGCAGGAGTTGATGAGGAAGAGAAGGACGTGGCCGATGGAATTGAAGGCGAGCTTCAGGATACGGATGCAGAGGCCGTCAGCACCACGAGCCGGGGAGTTCCGCATACTAAAGACGATGCGGTGTAGGGCACTCATACTGATTGGATGCAGTGAAAAGTAACAAGCTCCCACTCTCGGCAAACGAGTGGGGAGAGAGGGAGGTGGACCTTGCGCCTCCAGCTCGGCCGCCACGGTCGGACCGACATTAACAAAAAATGCGTTCATGTCGTCATGCGAGGTAGATGGTAACACCTGGGCATTCGACCTCTTGCTACCCAATAAGTCTCGGGCGGATTTTCAGCAACTTGCTCTCCCCTGCTCGAGAATGCGGTCGCCCACGTACCGGCGCTTGTCAGCCCTGAACGCAGCTCTAGCAAGGCGATTTGCTGAGCGGTACTGATCTGAGCCATGACCATACACTCTCAGAGCTATGGCTCGCTGCATAATCAAAATACGGGTACTGTCGGACATCGGAGGGGCGGTCGGGTTACGTACAGTAAAGGACTTCACTGGTGCATAGCATGAGACACTAGGGGTCATTCCCTCGAGAAAGGCGGACCAGGCATCAGCGACATTTGCGGCAGAAAATACAGGAGACCAGTCGGTTGCCATAAGCGCATCTTCAAAACCTACGAGATCAAACCGTCTGAAGGACCTACACGTAATGACACTTGGCTTAAAACGCGGGCGAGGCACATTCAGAACAGCACGGACAAAACGATGAGGGCTAAAATGACAGAAACGGGTACCTGCAGATCCTAAAACACGGTTGGATATCAGCACATCAAGTAAACAGCCTGAAGTGAAAGTCGCGGAGGTGATCGATTGGTTCAACGAGTACTTGGAAACAAACTCCTGCAAACACTGTTTAGACGGAGCGGTAACCGCAAGCAGGTCACAGTTTAGATCGCCGACAAGAACAATAGGGCAGTCGGGGTATTGCATTACTACGTGCTGGTATTGTGACTCTAAGGAATCAAAGTCGGCCTGAAGGGCGGCTACAGTGTGGCGCGGCGGTCGGTACAGCGATGCTATGATGACACGATTTTTGTCCCATTTGAAAAGACTCCAAAGTGATTCGAGTTTTGACAGGGTGCTATCTCGCTCAGGGATCTTGATTGGCTTATGCTCGAACTACTCGCGATACAAGACAGCCACACCTCCGTAGCCTCGTGGAGGCCAAGGTCGATCACAGCGCTTAATAGCATAGCCCGGGAATGCAAGTAACCGATTTGGTGTACAGGGTTTAAGCCAGGTTTCGGACAATACAACAAAATCGTAAGCAAAGCGATCGATTTCATTACGGAGTTCAACAGTTCTCGGCTTTAGCGATTGAACATTTAAGGCGCACAGCTTGAGCTCTCGGGGACCAACAGCACCGGTCCACATCCCCCGGCGACGTCTGGGACCTCGCTTGCGCTCGTAGGAGCGTCTCCCGCGGTGGGTCGGACGGTCTCTCTTCGCACGGGGCGCGGTGGCATCTACCCGGTCAGGTGGTGTCTCCGGTGCACGGGCAGCGGCACCCGACCCGCTGACTGCGGCGACCTGGGGCCGGGGCGGGCGTGACGTCACGATCAGCACGCCGGGAATTCCGCTCCGGAGGCCGGTCCCCGCAGCACGCTCCGCGCGGGTCACTGTCTGGGAAGGTCCGATCGCCGCCGGGCAGTAGCTGGCTGACCCCAGTGACCTGGGGCCGCAGCGGCCTGCCCCGGCCGAGCGTGACGTCATGATCCGGGTGGGAATTCCGCGTCGGTGGCTGCTCAGCGCTGCCCGCCCGGTCAAGGTCGAGTTCCAGGAACAGCAGGGCGCCGGCTGGCTGCGATTGGCTGATCGCGGGTACACGTGGACGCAGTGACCGAGTCTGGGTCGGTGTGACGTCACGGTATGCCGCGCCCACGCTGTAGGACTCCCTTGGACGAGGCACCGGGCGAGACAGGACGCCGCGGCAGAGACGAACATCCGGCGAATGTTGATGAGCCGGGCGATTTGTGGCGGACTGGCGCTTAACCCACGGGTTTGGCGCTGGACAGGCCACGATGATCAGTAGCCGGACTATGGTGAGAAGAGTCACATACCGAATGATGTCCCGATGCATGGTGAGTGATGAACAATCCGTGGTGCCACCAGAAGTCCCTCACCAGAGTCAATCAAGTTGACTTTCGCGGACCAGACCGCACTTGACTTGTCACTCAGAGTTCAGGCAACTCTCATCTCATACAAACAACACACTCACTCGCTCTCACTCGTACACGGAGAGGCACAGGGAGGCTCAGGGGGCGGGAGAGCCACGCGAGGGCGGCGCGTCCGCACACGGGGACGCGCGCGGCCGGACTCCAGCTGACCGCGTCACGTTGTCACGTTGTGTAGGCAGCTGACCGCGTCACGTTGTGTAGGCAGCTGACCGCGTCACTTTGTATGTAGGCAGCTGACCGCGTCACGTTGTGTAGGCAGCTGACCGTGTCACGTTGTGTAGGCAGCTGACCGTGTCACGTTGTGTAGGCAGCTGACCGCGTCACTTTGTATGTAGGTGGCTGACCGCGTCACGTTGTGTAGGCAGCTGACCGCGTCACTTTGTATGTAGGTGGCTGACCGTGTCACGTTGTGTAGGCAGCTGACCGCGTCACTTTGTATGTAGGTGGCTGACCGTGTCACGTTGTGTAGGCAGCTGACCGTGTCACGTTGTGTAGGCAGCTGACCGCGTCACGTTGTGTAGGCAGCTGACCGCGTCACTTTGTATGTAGGTAGCTGACCGCGTCACGTTGTGTAGGCAGCTGACCGCGTCACGTTGTGTAGGCAGCTGACCGCGTCACTTTGTATGTAGGTGGCTGACCGTGTCACGTTGTGTAGGCAGCTGACCGTGTCACGTTGTGTAGGCAGCTGACCGCGTCACGTTGTGTAGGCAGCTATCCGTGTCACGTTGTGTAGGCAGCTGACCGTGTCACGTTGTGTAGGCAGCTGACCGCGTCACTTTGTATGTAGGTGGCTGACCGCGTCACGTTGTGTAGGCAGCTGACCGCGTCACTTTGTATGTAGGTGGCTGACCGTGTCACGTTGTGTAGGCAGCTGACCGCGTCACTTTGTATGTAGGTGGCTGACCGTGTCACGTTGTGTAGGCAGCTGACCGCGTCACGTTGTGTAGGCAGCTGACCGCGTCACGTTGTGTAGGCAGCTGACCGCGTCACGTTGTGTAGGCAGCTGACCGCGTCACTTTGTATGTAGGTGGCTGACCGTGTCACGTTGTGTAGGCAGCTGACCGCGTCACTTTGTATGTAGGTGGCTGACCGTGTCACGTTGTGTAGGCAGCTGACCGTGTCACGTTGTGTAGGCAGCTGACTGCGTCACGTTGTGTAGGCAGCTGACCGCGTCACGTTGTGTAGGCAGCTGACCGCGTCACTTTGTATGTAGGTGGCTGACCGTGTCACGTTGTGTAGGCAGCTGACCGTGTCACGTTGTATAGGCAGCTGACCGTGTCACGTTGTGTAGGCAGCTGACCGCGTCACGTTGTGTAGGCAGCTGACCGCGTCACGTTGCATGTAGGCAGCTGACCGCGTCACTTTGTATGTAGGCAGCTGACCGTGTCACGTTGTGCAGGCAGCTGACCGCGTCACTTTGTATGTAGGTGGCTGACCACGTCACGTTGTGTAGGCAGCTGACCGCGACACGTTGTGTAGGCAGCTGACCGCGTCACCTTGTGTGGGCAGCTGGCTGCGTCACTTTGTATGTAGGTGGCTGACCGCGTCGCTTTGTATGTAGGTGGCTGACCGCGTCACGTTGTGTAGGCAGCTGATTGCGTCACATTGTGTAGGCAGCTGACCGCGTCACTTTGTGTGTAGGTAGCTGACCGCGTCACGTTGTATAGGCAGCTGACCGTGTCACGTTGTGTAGGCAGCTGACCGCGTCACGTTGTGTAGGCAGCTGACCGCGTCACTTTGTATGTAGGCAGCTGACCGTGTCACGTTGTGTAGGCAGCTGACCGTGTCACGTTGTGTAGGCAGCTGACCGCGTCACTTTGTATGTAGGTGGCTGACCGCGTCACGTTGTGTAGGCAGCTGACCGCGTCACTTTGTATGTAGGTGGCTGACCGCTTCACGTTGTGTAGGCAGCTGACCGTGTCACGTTGTGTAGGCAGCTGGCCGTGTCACGTTGTGTAGGCAGCTGACCGCGTCACATTGTGTAGGCAGCTGACCGCGTCACTTTGTATGTAGGCAGCTGACCGCGTCACGTTGTGTAGGCAGCTGACCGTGTCACGTTGTGTAGGCAGCTGACCGTGTCACTTTGTATGTAGGTGGCTGACCGCGTCACGTTGTGTAGGCAGCTGACCGCGTCACTTTGTATGTAGGCAGCTGATCGCGTCACGTTGTGTAGGCAGCTGACCGTGTCACGTTGTGTAGGCAGCTGACCGTGTCACGTTGTGTAGGCAGCTGACCGCGTCACTTTGTATGTAGGTGGCTGACCGCGTCACGTTGTGTAGGCAGCTGACCGCGTCACTTTGTATGTAGGTAGCTGACCGTGTCACGTTGTGTAGGCAGCTGACCGTGTCACGTTGTGTAGGCAGCTGACCGCGTCACGTTGTGTAGGCAGCTGACCGTGTCACGTTGTGTAGGCAGCTGACCGTGTCACGTTGTATAGGCAGCTGACCGTGACACGTTGTGTAGGCAGCTGACCGTGTCACGTTGTGTAGGCAGCTGACCGTGTCACGTTGTGTAGGCAGCTGACCGCGTCACTTTGTATGTAGGTGGCTGACCGCGTCACGTTGTGTAGGCAGCTGACCGCGTCACGTTGTGTAGGCAGCTGACCGCGTCACGTTGTATGTAGTTGGCTGAGCAGGCTGCTACTGAAGTGACGGCTGGATTGCCTCATGCGTATGATGTATCGTTGCTTCAACGTGAATATATTGCATGCGTAACTCCAGCAACTTAGGTAACTTCAGGATGGCAATTACAGTTAAATTAATACCATGTCTTAAATTAATTGAACCCGTGCTGTTCTGTGGATCCAGAGGCGGTCGCAGGGGGGGGGGGGGGCATCCGGGCCATCCCCCCCCCCCCGCCCCAAGTCACTTCGGGCCCAGGTGGGCCCGAAGGGCCCGCCTTGGCTCCAGGTCAGAATGGGCCCTCAAGAGGTCAGAGAGGAGGCCAACTGGATGCAAGAATGGCCCCTGGAGGCTAAAGCAAGTCCTCTCGAGGCCAAAGTGGGCTCTCTGGAGGTCGGATAGGACCCTCTGGAGGCCAACGCGGGCCTATTGTAGGCCGTATTGGGTCCTCTGGAGGTCAGAGGCGGCCAAATGGTATCACGAGGGCCCTCTGAAGCCGGAGAGGGCTTCTGAAGGCAACAGGGGGCCCTCTGAAGGCCAAAGGGGCCCTCTCAAAGCCAGAGTGGGCTATATGCAGGTCAGAATGGGCCCTCTGGAGTTCAGAGTAGGCCCTATAGAAGCCAGAGGGGCCCACTGGAGCCCAGAGTTGGCCCTCTAGAGGCAGGAGTGGGCTCTCTGAAGGCCAGAGTGGGTCCTCTGGAGGGCAGAGTAGGCTTTCTGGAAGGCAGGGGGCCTCTGGAGGTCAGCGGGCCGTTTGGGGTCAGAGTTAGCAATCTGGAGGCAGGTGTGGGCCCTCTGGAGGTGGAGGCTACATGGGGCCCTATGGAGGTCAGAGTGGGCCGTTTGAAAGCGAGAATGGCCGTCGTGAATCTAGAAGGGCCCTCTGAAAGCCAAAGGAGCCCTCTGAAGGCAAAGGAGCCCTCTGGAGGACAAAGGGCTCTATGAAAGCCAGATTGGACCCTCACAGGTCAGAATGGGCCTCTCTCTGTCAGAGTGGACTCTCTGGAAGCCAGAGAGGGCCCACTGGAGGTCAGAGTGTTGGCGCTCTGGAGGCAGAAGTGGACCCTCTGGAAGCCAGAGTGGATCCTTGGAAGGACAGATTGGGCCCTTTGGAAGCCAGGGGCCCTCTAAAGGTCAGAATTGGGCCTCTGGAAACTGCACTGGGCCCTCTGGAGGTGGAAGCCGGAGAGCGCCTTCTAAAGGCTAGAGTGGGCCATCTGAAGGTCAGAGTGGGCCCCAGGAAGCCAGAGGAGGTCCACTAGTATCCAGAGGGGCCCTCTGGAAGCCAGGGGGACCTCCGGTGGTCAGAGTGGGTCCTCTGGAGGTCAATGTGGGCCCTCTGGAGGTCACAGCGGGCCCTATGGAGGTCAGATGGGCCCTATTGATGTCAGAGAGGCAGGAGTGGGCCTCCTGAGGTCAGTGTGGGCTCCCTGGAGGCCACATGGCGCCCTCTGGAAGTGGAACTGTGGAGGTCAGAGTGGGCGGGAGGTCAGGGTGGCCCCTCTGGAGATCAGAGCGGGACCTATGAGGTCAAATGGGCCCAATGGAGTTCAAAGTAGGCTCTCTGAAAAAAAACACCCTCTCAAACCAGCCCCTGACGCCAATTGACGGCCCATGCAGGCCGACCGAGGGCTCTTTTAAGCCTAGAAAGGGATTTAAGTCATAAGGCTCTTATACGCCTGATAACGACCCATCAGGTATAGCAACACCCTCTCAGGCTGGGCAAGGACCCTTTCAGGTCAACCAGCGATCCTTTTAAAGACGCTGAGGGTCCAATCGAAGTCACTTCGGTCATGAATTGGCTCAGATCAAAATTTAGGTCACCGGAGGTCATCAAAAGTCATCTTAACTCCAGAAACTCCAAATATCTTGGGCACTATGATAGCTAGGAAGAAACGAAACAAAAACAATCAAATTTTAGCTCATATTAACAGTTTAGGCTTCCGAGGCCACCAAATGTCATGCTGGCATTTTCTTCCAAGAAGTTTTTCGTGCACAACGTTTATCCTAATGAATATAGGGAAATAATTGCAACGCCATCGTGTTTGCCTCGTCGAGACACTTCGAACTGTATGTATGCGCGATGACCGGATTGGGTCAAGTTAAAAATTTGACCTCAGGTCAAGGTCATTTGTGGTAATGTTGCATATGGGAGACGCATCTCAGGAAGACAAACACGGCAATGCGAGTTGCACGTCTCTATATTAATTATATAAAGAGTCATTGGCAAACAAGTGCTACTGACCTCAGATATCATCAGCTGACCTCACATAGGTCACTGAGCAACAGTTGCACCTGGGTCAAGAGTGAGCTCAAATGAGATGATTCTGCAAGAATTGTCCTGATATTATTTAGTATTGCATATCCTCTGAATAGGGAGCATTTATATATTTTCCCCTTGACTTGTAATGGGTAGGTCACGAAATTAACCCGCGCACTGTAGGGGTTGATTCCCCCCCCCCCCTCAGGTTTTTCGCAGATAAAAAAAACGGCGGCGCGCAGCTCCGCCGGATTTTGGCACACCTGTTAGGACATCAATTGAGCACACTTTGAAAAACAAAATACCCTCGGGTTATCTCAGGTCAGGTCACCACACCAGGTCAAGTGACCCCACCTCCAAAAATGTTTGCAGTTGTGCCAAAGCCAGAGTTTCTCACCGATCCGTTTGACACTTAAATGATGTCATGAGGGCATACGTACTTACAATTCTATAACCTCGGCATTTTGATATCGGTGACCTAAGGTCAGATTAATTTCGTAACCTCCCATAATAAGTCAATGGGGAAATGTACAAATGCTTCCTATTTCAAGGATATGCATGATATTAGTCCAAATACTTCTGGCTCATGTTATTAAAGAATATTCTTGATGATCCAAGTTTAAGTTTTGTTCAGTGACCCCTATGGGGTCATTTGAGGTCATCTGAGGTCACCATCACTTTTTTGTCCATAACTCCCGACATAATGAAGATAGAGAAGTAAACAGACAGCAATGTGTTTATCTCGTCGAGACACGTCTTCCAAAGTGCAACATGCCCTACTTGGGTCACCATGGGTCACTTGACCTTGACCTGAGGTCAATTTTTTTAAGTTGACTTAACAAGGTGACCATGTATATCATTCGAAGTGCCTTGACGAGATAAACACGATGGCATAAACAGTTTTGTGTTATCTTTATTAATTAAAAACTTATTAGCGAGAAACAATTTTGAAAAAAACAGCATTTTTCCCCTTTTTTGACCTCTGTAGCCTCAAATTTTGACCTAAGATCAAATTTGAGGGCACCTAATCGATTGAAAATTTCACTGGCTGGCGATTTTTTTCTTCTTCGTTTGTTTCTAACTAGCATAGGTTCCGAGATATATGAGAATTTCTGGAGCGAAGCCCTAAAACAGGAAAAAAAACTAGACAATTTGACCTTTGATGACCTCTCGTGACCTCAATTTTGACCTGACCAAAAAAAAATACTGAATACTTTCGATAGAACTTGTATGAAGCTATCAAATGCTCTTTGTTGCTTGTCGCTACGTAGCGTAGTTTTATAGATTTCACGGGGGGCGGAAATCAACCCCCTGCAGTTCGTGTGCGGTGCAAACCCCTGCAGTGCGCGGGTTAACCTGCCATTTGGTCACTGATATAAACATATCCGAGTTACACGAATTTCCCATACATATGCTCTGATTAACTTATGTGAGTTTCAAATCGTTCGATCAACCACCGTGACTTTGGCACGACCGCAACTATTTTTGGAGGTAAGATCACTCGACGTGACCTGATGACCTGACCTGATAAGATCCGAGGTAAAAAATACACCATATGTGGATAATTGATGCCCGAAGACCTATGCCAATTTTGGTGGCGCTGTATGTACGCCGCCGATTTCTCCGCTATTCCCCCAAAAAAAAATCAGGAAGAGTCAAAATGACCCACACCAGGGCGAAGGTTAATCGGTGGCAGCGTTTTGGCTTAGAAGAAAGCCTTGCATCGTGATCTCACGGAAATGCCAGTGGCGATAATTCAGTAACTGACCCTTTAAAAGCAGAGTAGGGCATCTCGCACCAACCGAGGGCCCTTTCAGACCAACCGAGTTGCTTTTGCCAAATCCCCCCCCCCCCCCACGGCCAGGGCTGCGACCGCCCCATGTGTGGATGTGTTAGTCTATTGACCTGCTTCATTTAATTTGGCATAAAGACCATGTTTATATTATACTCTGCTCCAAAACACGACCACATATACATTGCCTGTATTTGAGTTTGTGTTACATTCCATAAACTATACACACCAAGTGAAATGATACCGCCATGATTTGCGCTCTCTGCAATCACCACGTAGAAGGTCCATTGTCAGCGGTCAGGTCGATCAGAACAGGCGAAGGGCAGCCAGCAGACCAGCCACGACCAGCAGCAGGACACCGCTGTTCGACTCCCCCGCTGACGTCAAGATTTTGGCGGGATGAAAGCTCTCATACTGGGCGCTGCCCGAGCCCAGCAGGCACAGCAGCAGCAGCACCGCCAGCAGGAGAGCACGTGCAGACAGCATGACGAAACCGAGCAGCAACTGGCGGAATAATTGTTATCAGTAAATATTAAAAATATATGAACATTGAAAATGCTTGTGCTTTGACATGTAAGTTCCGAAGAGTCCACCAGATGTCAAGTACTTTCATCTCACACCACCTTTTGTCAAATATCAGCTCTGCTACTAAAATTAGAGATGGTCATCAGCTCATGCCCCTCGAAGCATGCAAGCAGTACAGTGTGGCAACGACATCAATGACAATGATAGTATGGATAAAACGCGTTATTTTTTTCCTTCCAAGGCAAAATTCCACTCCCTTCCATGAAATCTCTCCCTGACAATAAACTTCTTAGCTAGGAGAAAGACGCTTTAAATAGTAAACAGATTTAACCCGCCATTAACCGGTCCTCAGCCGAACGCCTTTGACTTCGGGGGGCAGATATTGCCCCCTGGTTATCCTTTGAAACAAAGATCGCAGCGAGACGCGCAAGGCGGCACTCGAAAGCTCTCGATGAAACGCATCTAAAGCAAACACAAATATTCACATTATGGTCTTATGCCAGGTGACAGTCAGAACATATACGGAGTTTAGTGAGTGGGCCATCGAGGAGTTTAGTGTATGGGCCATACTTTTCATCGAAAGCCTTCGATTGCGGCCATTATCCCAAAGTATTCCAAAGGTATAATAGATATCTTGCATGAGCGAAAGTGAGATTATAAGCAAAAGTCAAGGTCAAGATCAAGTCAGAAAGGTCACTATTGGCAAGAGATTTACTCAAGAAATCGACGACTTGAGAAATTGATCATCAATTGCGCACACTTAAAAAAACGAACCTCAGGTCATCTCCAGTCAGGTCACCAGACCAGGTCAAGTGACCCCAGCTCCAAAAAGTTTGCAGTTGTGTCAAAGCCAGAGTTTCTCACCGATCAGTTTGAAACTTACAGGGCGTCATGAGGGCATAAGTACTTACTATTCGCTTATCTCAGAATTTTGATATCGGTGACCTAAGGTCCGGTCAATTTCGTGACCTCCCCATAATAAGTAAATCGGGAAATACTAAAATGCTTCCTATTTCAAGGATATGCATGATATTAGTCAAATTACTTCTGGATCATGTTATTATAGGATAGTATTGATGATCCAAGTGTAAATTTTGTTCAGTGACCCCTATGGGGTCATTTGAGGTCATCCGAGGTTACCATCACTTTCTTGTCAATAACTCGCGACATAATGAAGATAGAGAAGTAAAACCGACAGCAATGTGTGTGTCTCGTCGAGACACGTCTCCCTATATACAACATGACCTACTTGGGTCTTGACCTCAGGTCAAGGTCACGTGACCTGAGGTCATATTTTGAAGTTGACTAAAAACGGTCACCATGTATATGAGTCTAAAGTCCCTTGAAGAGACAAACATAATGGCGTAAACAGTTTTTCGTTATCGGTATTAGGTAAAAAGTTATTGGCGAAATACGGTTTTGCACACAAAAAACAGCATGTTTTTCTTTTTGACCTCTGGAGCCTCAAATATTAAACTGAGATCAAATCTGAGGAAACTTTGTCGATTTCAAATTTAAATGGCTGGCGATCACTTTTTCCGTTTGTTTCTAGCTAGCATAGTTTCCACGATATATGGGAATTTCTGGAGCGAAGTCCTAAACCAGGAAAAACTGGGAAATTTGACCTTTGATGACCTCCGGTGACCTCAATTTTTCCATAACCTAAACAAATACCGAAATACTTTCGATAGTACTTGTATCAAGCTATCAAACGACGATTTCCGATTGTCGCTAGGTTGCGTAGTTTTCGAGATCTCACGGGGGCGGAAACCCCCCCCCCCCCCCTGCAGTTCGTGTTCGGCGCAAACCCCCTGCAGTGTGTGGGTTAACACCGGCCCACATGTGAATCGTGAGACTTGGGAATACACCTCGCCTGGCCCTGAGAAATTGTATCGGTGCATAGAGTTTTAGCCTGTAACATCTCAACAGTGCTGGTGATAATGACATTGGTTACCATGACAACAAAACATACCTCGGGTCATCTCAGGTCAGCCCTCAGGTCAGGTTTTAGGTCAGGTCAGACCAGGTCACGTGACCCCACCTCCAAAAACTTGTGGTCGTACCACAGTCACAGTTTTTGGATGATCGGTTTTACACTTACAGGATTTCATAAAGTCATATATATCTACAATTTGTTGATCTTGGATTTTTAATATCAGCGACCTAAGGTCGGGTCAATTTCGTGACCTCCCCATTATAAGTCAATGGGGAAATATTCGAATGCTTCCTATTCCAAGGATACGCAAGATATCAGTATAAGTCATTCTGGATCATGTTATTATGGGCCATTCTTGATGACCTAGGTGCCATTTTTGTTCAGTGACCCCTACAGGGTCAGCCGAGGTCATCCGAGGTCACCAACAGTTTCATGTCAATAACTCTCGACAAAGTGAGGATAGAGAAGTGAAACCGACACCAATGTGTTTGTCTCGTCGAGGCACGTCTTCCCATATGCAACATGACCTACTTGGGTCACCACTTGACCTTGACATGAGGTCAAGTTTTGTGTAAGTCGACCTAACCTTTTCAACGTTAATATGAGTCGAAGCGCCTTGACGATACAAATACGATGGCATTATAATTATTTCCTTGTCGTTATTCGGTAAAAGTTATTCGTGAAAAAACTGTTTTGTTAACAATAGCCTTTTTGATATTTGATGAGCTTTGGAGCCTAAATTATTGATCTCCGCTAAAATCTGAAGATATCTTTTCGATTGCATGTTTCCAGAGCTTTCCATTGCGATTTTCTGTTTATCCCTAGCTATCATAGTTCCTGTGATATCTGGAGGTTTATGTAGCGAAGTCCCAAAACTGGAGAATTTGACCTTTGATGACCTCTGGTGACCTCAATATTGGCTTTAAGAAAAAATTATCTGAAGTACTTTCGAATGTGCTTGTCGATAGCTTTCGAACGCTTTTTTGCCCCTTTTAGTTATCGAGTTAGAGGGGGGTCCCGCCCCCCAGGCACGGTGAAGGTGGCGCCGAGCACCGGCACGGCGCGGGTTAACGTCAGGCGGCAATATTTGCTTCCTCTAGCCAGCGCCGTGCCGGTGCTCGGCGCCACCTTCGCCGTGCTGGGGGAAAGGCGGTGTTTAAACACCCCCCCCCCCCCCCTCTAACTCGAAAACTAAAGGGGCTAGAAAAACGCAGAAATAGGTGTTCGACAACTCTCAACAAGCACATTCGAAAGTAATTCAGATATTTTGTTTTTCCTAAAGCCAATATTGAGGTCACCAGAGGTCACCAAAGGTCGCATTTTCCAGTTTTAGGACTTCGCTCCAGAAACCCCAAGGATATCACAGGAATTATGATAGCTAGAAACAAACGGAAAAGAGAAATGGAAAGCTCTTGAAACATGCAATCGACAAGGTGTCCTCTGATTTGAGCTCAGGTCAAAAGTTAAGGCTCCAGAGGTCATCAAATGCCAAAAAGGCTATTTTGGCAAAACAGTTTTTCACGAATAGCTTTTTACCTAATAACGACAAGGCAACAATTTGGACGCCATCGTGTTTGTCCCGTCAACGCACTTCGACACATATTACTGTTGACCAGTTTAGGTCAACTTAAAAATTTGACCTCAGGTCAAGGTCAAGTGGTAATCCAAGTAGGTCATGTTGCATATGGAAAGACGTGCCTCGACGAGACAAACACATTGGTGTCGGTTCACTTCTATAACGTCATTATGTCAAGAGTTATTGAACTACAAATGTTGGTGACCTCGGATGACCTCGGCGGACCCTGTAGGGGTCACAGAACAAAAATAGCACCTAGGTCATCAAGAATGGGTTATAATAACATGATCAAGAAGGAATTAGACTGATATCTTGCGTATCCTTGGAATAGGAGGCATTTGAATATTTCCCCATTGACTTGTAATGGTGAGGTCACGAAATTGACCCGACCTTAGGTCGCTGATATAAAAAAAAATCCAAGATAAATGAATTGTATATGACCTTATGAAATCCTGTAAGTGAAGAACCGATCATCCAAAAACTGTGACTGTAGTACGACAACAAGCTTTTTGGAGGTGGGGTCACGTGACCTAGGTCTGATGACCTGACCTGAGGCCAATTTCACAAAGCAAAAAAAAAGTAATTACAAAGAATTTATTTGTTATTACAAATAATTTTTACACATGCTTGTAGTTTGGATTTCA
This sequence comes from Chirona hameri, assembly GCA_036785665.1. Lineage (NCBI taxonomy): Eukaryota > Metazoa > Arthropoda > Thecostraca > Balanomorpha > Balanidae > Chirona > Chirona hameri. The sequence goes on along the minus strand of JAXIVJ010018226.1, from coordinate 5,840 downwards.
CAAAACCCCAGGGCAGTAAATCTCAATTTACTATTTACAAACTAGTTTACAAAGATATTGTTTGATTTTTTTGCAATTGCACATGTTCCATTTCTCAAAGGTTAACGGAAGTGAGGAAATGTTTGCAATTACAAACTTGTAATTCCAGTGGGTCAGGGTTCTGAATTTCAGAAACTGCATTGATAGTTGACGCTGTTTGACAGTTCAGGTTATTTTCTTGGTGAGGTTGTTACGTTGCCGAGATTGTTAGGGTAATGGTTTAGTTATGCATAGGTATAGCTGTCAAAAAGTTATTTCCCAAGAGATTCGAACAGGGATCTCCAGCTTTGAAGTCCAGTCACAGTGCACCTTACCGATTGCGCTATGATGTGAGGGGCGCCTCCGCGCGGAGAAACCGCATGGCGATAGAATTGCAGCGGTCAACGATGTCTTGTGCATGTGCAGTGAACCTACACCCTTTACGACGTAGGAAATCGGCTAGGTTAGGTGAAAAAATGGTCGAGAAATTCAACGATCTTTATTTTGAGAGTAGTGCTATTGTTATGCTCCGCCACCCGGTGAATGGCGAAATTCTGTTTACTCTAATTGCTTACCAAGATGTATTTTTACGATCCGAGTTTGCATTCCGATGAAATGTTAATTAAAATATAATTATCCCTATAACTAATTTTATTTTGAATAAAAAAATGAGCCACAATGTAAATATTTGCTAAATCAATTTGTTAACAATCAAGTTATTTGTCATTAGCATCAAGTTTAATACAAACGTTCTTGATTGCAAGGTTTCTGCTGTACTAACATCTGTGTTTACAACTTTCTTTACAATCGGTAATTCAGAGGTGGTGAATGTTTGTGAAATGTCTTGTTGCGAGGTTTGCAATAATTTCTTGAGTTGGTTACCGCAAACATGTGTAATTACTAACTTATTTGTGAAATTGGCCTCTGATATGACTCGAGGTATTTGTTTTTTACATAATGTGAGCAATTGATGCCTGAACAGCTGTGCCAAAAACGACGGCGCGGCGCGACGCCATTTTTCCGCTATCCTTTAAAAACTGAGAAGGGTGTCTAACCCCACCCCCCGCACGGCGCGGGCTAGTCAAGTAACGTATTAATAGTGGAAACACTACTACGGTCATCAAAATGTATAATTAGGATAAATTATCACTCCATTTTTTTACATTATACAAACAGGAGTACGAAGTCACATATCATACAATAGATGTTGTTCCAAGCTTACCTAAGGTCAAACTTCTGCTTAAGAGGAGAGTCCTCTCTCATCTGCGACTGAACTTCAACTGGTCCCAGTATAGTCGCCGGAGAGCGAGCAAAAGTTACAGAATAAAACCAGATGCCACTGAGAGCAAACCCACAGAGCAAAACCAGCTGCCACTTTGTTTACCTTGCCCACAGTTCTGCGCCCACAGGCGGAGCTAGGAGTGCCATCGGATTTTTAAGAAAGTCAGGGTCCATTAAACTGCATAAAGTTCGTTCTAATCCAGTTTGTAATGCCCAAACAAGCGAAATTCGATGAGTTTTCGATGAGTTCAGCAGGCACAGCAGCAGCACCAGTGGCACACGCAGGGGGGGGGGGGGGTCAAAGGGGTCAGCTGACCCCCCCCCCCCCCCCTGAAATGTCTGAGGACCCGTCAAAAGGAGCCGTATTCTGGCCCATACCTGGCAGGGCCCGGTCTTGCTAAGGCCTGATCGAGGCAGGGGCCCGGTGCTGGCAAAGGCATGATGTGGGGCCCGGTCCTTGCATATTCTTGATGCGGGCCTTTTCTGGTAGGGGCCCGGTCTTGGCCGGGCCCAGTGCTGGCAAAGGCGTGGCATGGGGCCCGGTCAGGACGAGGCCCGGTCACAACAGGGCCCGGTCCTTGCATATTCTTGATACGGGCACCTTTCTGGTAGGGGCCCGGTCTTGGTCAGGTCCGATCAAAGCAGGAGCCCGGTGCTGGCAAAAGCGTGATATGGCCATGGGGCCCGGTCAGGACGAGGGCCCGGACACAACATGGCCCGCCCCTTGCAAATTATTTGATATGGGCCCCTTTCTGATAGGGGCCCGTTCCTGGTAGGGCCCCGATCAAGACAGGACCCCGGTGCTGAAAGAGGCGTATATGGGGGCCCAGTCAGGTCGAGGGCCCGGTCCTTGCAAATTATTGATACGGGCCCGTTCCTGGTAGGGGCCCGGTCTTGGTGAGGCCCAATCGAGGCAGGGGCCCGGTGCTAGCAAAGGCGTGATATGGGGCCCAGTCAGGACGAGAACCCGGTCACAACAGGATACAGTCCTTGCATATTCTTGAAAGGGGCCGTTCCTGGTAGGGGCCTGGTTTGGTCAGGCCCGATCGAGGCAGTGGCCCGGTGCTAGCAAAGGCGTGATATGGGGCCCGGTCAGGACGAGGGCCCCGTCGGCCGTCACAACAGGGCCCGGTCCTTAGAAATTCTTGATACGGTCACGTTCTGATAACACGGGCCCGTTCCTGGTAGGGGCCCGGTCTTAATCAGGCCCGATCGAGGCAGGGGCCCGGTGCTAGCAAAAACGTGATATGGGGCCCGGTCACAACAGGGCCCGGTCTTTGCATTTTCTTGATACGGGCCCGTTTCTGGTAGGGGTCCGGGCTTGGCCAGGTCCGATCGAGGTAGGGGTACGGTGCTGGCAAAAGCGTGATATGAGGTCCCGCCATGACAAGGGCCCGGTCACAACAGGGCGCGCTCCTGGGAAATTATGTGATACGACCCCATCCTGATAGGGGCCCGTTCCTGGTAGGGGCCCGATCGAGGCAGGGGCCCAGTGCTGGCAGAGGCGTGCCGCGTGATATGGGGCCCGGTCAGGATGAGGGCCCGGTCACAACAGGACCCGGCCCTTGCATATTCTTGATACGGGCCCGTTTCTGGTAGGGGCCTGGTCTTGGTCAGGTCCGATCGAGGTAGGGGCCCGGTGATGGCAAAGGCGTGATACGGGGCCCGGTCAGGACGAGGGCCCGGTCACAACAGGGCCCGCTCCTTGCATTGCATTTAGATGGGTCCGTTCCTGGTAGGGGCCCGATCAAGGCAGAGCCACGATATGGGGGGATATGGGGCCCGGTCAGGTCTAGTCTCTGGCCAAAACTAGTGGCTAGAGCAAGCATGAACCTTAGTCCTTAGGTTGACCTTAGGTCACCGATATAGGAAATCCGAGATATTGTAGTCCCTAATGACATCATGACGTGCCATGAGTTTCATGTCACTCGATTAATCACTGAGCTGGCGGTGCTACCAAGAAGTTGTTTGGTGGTCATGTCATTTGACCTGACCTGGTGACCTGACCTGACCTGTCCGGGACCCAATTTTGCTGCCAAAACGTGGCTTAGCTATTCATTTCAAGTTGCTGAAAGTTTCAAGTCGATATCTCTATGCTTTTCTGATTATGGCGGGAAAAAACAAGGGGGTGCGAAAAAACGCCCCGCCCCGGGCGCCTCCAGGGTTAATTCCCATTCCGTTCGAGAACGTAGCCTAGCATAGTTTATACGGGACTTTGACGTCCAAAGACTTTTAAACTTGTAGAGGACATGCATCTGGGAGGTTAGAAAGGAAAACAGCGCCATCATTCGGTCCAATTTCTAAAATTGTCTCAATTTCCGAAGAGATCATTCATTCATGCCTAGAGAATATAAAGTCCCGTGTAAACGGGGTTTCTATCTACACTGCAATTTGCGCATAAGCATCTCAAACATGGGCGTAGCCAAATAATATTGTAACACTTAACTTCACTGATGAAATAAAATGCTTCGCTATTTGGCACATGTTACCTTTCCTCGTCAATATGTACCTAGGGACCGATGATTTTGAGTATCCAAGCCCACCGAAGACAATGGGTAGCAGATCTCCCGAAAAATCACTCCTGGTTATTACGACGTTTAAAATTTTTGAAGCGATCTGTTCCCCGTGCTTCTCTCATTTTGACCAAACTCCAGAAAGCCTGTGCGCAGCTTCCAGACAGGTATGCAGTAACTGGTTGACACCAGGCCCTGGATCCGTTGGTTATGCCTTCCCAAGTCATGCGCGAGACCGTTTCCACATTTGTTGCGATGCTGTATGTTGTAAAGACAATGCAAACCAGCCATGTATCTACTACTGCGTGTTGTCATTGACCTCATTTCGTCAACTTTCGAAAGTTGTACAGCACATCAGTAGCACACGTACCTAACATTCACACATCAGTTGCACACACAGTCACCTTACACGACATTGATCAGACGCTTCTGATATGTCTCAGATCTCATGATGTAGGGGGCCCGCTAAACAAAAGTGACCGAAATCGGCGAAGTTTTCTATAAAAAAAACGGGTGGGGGCCCGCACGCAAGGGGGCCCGCTCTTAGGGCTCTGCCCCCCCCCCCCCCAATGGAATCCTGCGTGCGCCACTGAGCAACACCGCCAGCAGGAGGACATGAGCAGACAGCATGACGGAACGGACCAGCAATGGTCAAAAGAGGGCTCAAGTCAGTCATCTTCAGACTCAAGTCAGCCATTCTGAAATATATGCAATCTATACAAATTGCAAGATATGCAGCCAGTCTGTAACCATGCAATCTAGCATGGAAAATTGTTCCAGTTTTTGGTTAGTCTCAGATAACAGATAACAGAAATATATATAATTTATATATACTAGAGGGCCTGTATTGCGCGATGCGCAATTTATATAGCCTTCAATTTATATAGCTAGCTATTATCCCGTTCCTGTATCACGTATCCCGCATCCAGTATCCCGTATCCGGGTATCACGTATCCCGTATCACGTATCACGTATCCCGTTCCTGTATTCTGTTCCCGTATCTTGTTCCCGTATCCCGTATCACGTTCCCGTATCCCTTTCCCGTATCCCGTCCCAGTATCCCGTCCCAGTATCCCGTTCCCGTATCCCGTTCCCGTATCCCGTTCCCGTATCCCGTTCCCCGTTCCCGTATCCCATTCCCTTATCTCGTTCCCGTACCTCGTTCCCGTATCCCGTTCCCGTATCCCGTTCCCGTATCCGATCCCGTATCCCTTATTTCGCTCCCGTATCCAGTTTCCGAATCCCCTTCCTGTTTACCGTTCCCGTATCCCGTTCTGTATCCCGTATCCCGTTCCCGTATCCCGTTCCCGTATCCCGTTCCCGTATCCCGTTCCCGTATCCCGTTCCCGTATCCCGTTCCCGTATCCCGTATCTCGTTCCCGTATCCCGTTCCCGTATCCCGTTCCCGTATCCTTTTCCCGTATCCTTTTCCCGTAACCCGTTCCCGTATCCCGTTCCCGTATTCTGATCCCGTATCCCGTATCCCGTTCCCATATCCCGTATACATTAATCAGCTCCCGTACGCAGTTTCCGTATCCCGTTCCCGTATCGCGTTCCCATATCCCGTATCCCGTTCCCGTATCCCGTTCCCGTATCCCGTTCCCGTATCCCGTTCCCGTATCCCGTTCCCGTATCCCGTTCCTGTATCCCGTATACCGTTACCGTATCTCTTAATCAGCTCCCGTATACAGTCTCCGTATCATGTTCCCGTAACCCGTTCCCGTAACCCGTTCCCGTAACCCGTTCCCGTAACCCGTTCCCGTAACCCGTTCCCGTAACCCGTTCCCGTAACCAGTTCCCGTAACCCGTTCCCGTAACCCGTTCCCGTAACCCGTTCCCGTAACCCGTTCTCGTAACCCGTTCCCGTAACCCGTTCTCGTAACCCGTTCCCGTAACCCGTTCCCGTAACCCGTTCCGTAACCCGTTCCCGTAGCTCGTTCCCGTAACCCGTTCCCGTATCCCGTTTCCGTATCCCTTTCCCGTATCCCGTTCCTGTATCCCGTTCCTGTATCCCGTTACCGTATCCCG
>JAXIVJ010018225.1:0-23912 GCA_036785665.1 Chirona hameri | reverse complement strand
TGTGTGTGTGTGTGTGTGTCGTGTGTAGTGTGTGTAGTAGTGTGTCGTGTGTGTGTGAGTGTGTGTGTGTGTGTGTGTAGTGTGGTGTGTGTGTGTGTCGTGTGTAGTGTGGTGTGTGTGGTGTGTGTGTGTGTTGTGTGTGTGTGTGTGTAGTGTGGTGTGTCGTGTGTGTGTCAGTGTGTGTGAGTGTGTGTGTGTGTGTGTCTGTGTGTGTGTGTGTGTGTGTGTGTTGTGTGTGTGTGAGTGTGCTGTGTGTGTAGTGTAGTGTGCTGTGTGTGTGTGTGTGTGTGTGTGTGTGTGTAGTGTCGTGTGTGTGTTGTGTGTGTGTGTAGTGTGTGTGTGTCGTGTGTGTGAGTGTGTCGTGTGTAGTGTGTGTGTGTGAGTGTGTGTGTGTGTGTCGTGTGTGTGTGTAGTGTTGAGTGTGTAGTAGTGTGTAGTGATGTGTCGTGTGTGTGTCGTGTGTGAGTGTGTGTGTGTGTGTGTGTGTGTGTCGTGTGTGTGTGTGTGTGTGTGTGTGTGTGTGTGTAGTGTGTGTGTGTGTGTCGTGTGTGTGTGTGTGTAGTGAGTGTGTGTGTGTGTGTGTGTGTGTGTAGTGAGTGTGTGTGTGTGTGTGGTGTCGTGTGGTGTGTGTGTGTGTGTGAGTGTGTCGTGTGTGTGTGTGTGTGTGTGTGTGTAGGTGTGTCGTGTGTGTGTGTGTGTGTGTCGTGTGTGTGTAGTGTGTGTCGTGTGTGTGTGTAGTGTGTGTGTGTCGTGTGTGTAGTGTGTGTGTGTCGTGTGAGTGTGTGTGTGTAATTGAGTAGTGTATACGTATATACTATATATATATATATATATATATATATATATATATATAATATATATATATATATATATATATATATATATCTATATATATATATATATATATATATATATATAATATATATATATATATATATATATATACTATATATATAATACAATTTCCATCTTTTCCTTTCCTTGCCCCTGACAGCTGGTACATCAACAAAGGACGTAGGAGATAGAGAGAGAGAGAGAGCGCGCGCATGCGTCCAGCTCACGTGTCGCACCATGGTCTGCCACGTGACCCGCGCTTATCCCTCGCTGTCTACCCGCCATTCCTGGTATTCGTCGCCCGAGTGAGTGGTGGATATTGCACGGTACGGGTAGAGAAACGGCACTTTAGACACCGCGACTGGCGCCCGGCGAGACAGGACCCGTTTATCGCATCAGACGCACGGCGCAGGAGCAGCCGATCGAGAGAAAACGCATCAGCATTCTGCTCAGCGGGTGGGGTAAAGCGGTGGTGAAAAGACACCGCAGAGGGGCACCGCAGAGGGATGTGCTGCATGCGCACTGCCAAGTGGGAGAATTTGAAGCTACTGAGGCGGCAAAGAAACTGGTTCGCTGTAGCTGCTACATATTGTCTTTGCGTAATGGGGTTATTAGTGGTAAATCTTCATAGTTTGGTATTCGGAAAGTCTAGTAATAATTGTTAATATGTTTCAGTTTGGAAGTAACTGAGATATAAAATGTAAAGCAAGTACTGGTGGCTAGTTTCGAAGGTGTCCAATCGTGATATTGTTATTTTGGGTCAACTGAAAGAGAAAGTTTGTGATTTAAATTGTATGTTAATGATAAATCACCGGCCATAAGATGATTACATCATAAAACTCAATATGGCCAATGAAAAAGCCGAAGATATGAAAAATACCTAATATTGTTAAAAACGTTCTGCTATATTTGTATAATGTTCAAACAGTCATCTTGAAACTTAACTAATGGGGTATTTTTAATACGTTTCTTTGTTATTATTATATAGCCACATCTTAAGACTGAATTAATTTGTTAATACTTAATTAAGACTTAGGACTTGATTAAGACTTAGGACTTCATTAAGACTTAGGACTTGATTAACCCACGCGGCGATGGGGTCTCCATACGAACGCCCGGTGATGGGAGGTTAAATTTTACCCCCCTCGTATCTTCCGAACCAATAACTGCAGCGAGACGTGCAAGGCGGCGATCGAAAGCTCTCAGTGAGAAGAATCTAACGCATGCCCGAAATTATTAACATAAGGTCACATGTCAGGTCCCGGTCAGATGAAGTGTCAAAATGTAAGTATTTTGGTTTTTGGGCTATACTTTCCATCGAAAGCCTTACATTGCAACTATTATCTTACAAAGTGTTCCTAAATGTATAATGCATCTCTCGCATAAGTAAAAGTGAAATTGTAAGCAAACGTCAAGGTCAAGGTCAGGTCACACTAGGTCACAGGTCTACGAATGCCATGCGACACATGTTGTATGGGTTATTTTACACGTATAATTTGATATAAGCAGCCATTTTCACAGCCTGAACCCATATAATGGCCCTCAGGTCAAGGTCAGGTCACATTAAGGACAAAATTTGAAATTGATTAACCCTAAAAAACATTGCATTTTTCTAGACTAGTTTTGTCTTAGCAATTCAGTGGTGGCATGTTTTGTCTGTATCTGGTCACTAAAGCCCAAACACGCAATTTAAACAAAAATGACGTCATGAGTTACTTATACTTAGAGAGCCATAAGTCAGTCAAAAATAAAGATATTGCTTTGCAATTTGGTTTGAGCATCGTTCATACTCGGTTCTCTAATATATCGTCCGGTTTGCTTTTAAATCTTTTAAAAAACTTTTGTGGAAATTCTTCAAAAAAAAAATCAGTTTTTTTCTTCTCATTTTGTTGGGTCTAAAACCCAAAATTTTGAAAATCAGAGATATCCATTTAAAAGACAATTTTATTTCCTTTCTTTTGACGCTTTGTATTTTCGAGTTGCATCAAAACACTTGTTTCTACGATTTGTCAAACATTTAACGTTTTTTCACCCAATATGACATGACATGACGTCACTAAAACGTCATTATCTCCCAACACTTTTCACGAATTCCAATCAAATTTTGGACGAGGACGTAGAATTGATTCATTATAAGATACCGTAAGTGTCACTTTGATGTCTGTCACAGTTTTCAAGTTATTGAGAAAATCCCGGGAGGGGTAAAATTTACCCCCCAGCGCCGCGCGGATTAAGACCTATGACTTGATTAAGACTTAGGACTTGATTAAGACTTAGGACTTGATTAAGACTTAGAACTTGATTAAGACTTTGGACTTGATTAATACTTAGGACTTGATTAAGACTTTGGATTTGATTAAGACTAAGATTTGCTTAGTCTTAATTAAGATTCTTAGATTCTTAATTAAGACTAAGAGAAGCATTAATTAAGATTATAATTAAGATTATAATTAAGATTATAATTAAGATTATAATTAAGATTATAATTAAGATAATAATTAAGATTATAATTAAGATTATAATTAAGATTATAATTAAGATTATAATTAAGATTATAATTAAGATTATAATTAAGATTATAATTAAGATTATAATTAAGATTATAATTAAGATTATAATTAAGATTATAATTAAGATTATAATTAAGATTACAATTAAGATTATAATTAAGATTATAATTAACATTATAATTAAGATTATAATTAAGATTATAATTAAGATTATAATTAAGATTATAATTAAGATTCTTAGATTCTTGATTAGGAGCAAGATTTAATTAAGACTTGCAAATGATTTTTTAGTAAGATAAGGCAAAGAACTCGAAAATTAAAGCGCAGTGACGACATACATGAAAAATGTAACATGGATATAACAATATAACGTATTGAAGAATATAAAAGGCCACATTGAGTATGTCCCAAAAATGGTTGATAAAATGGTTTTGTTTCCACCAGTGTTCGTTACGGGCCCACCAACCACCAGCCCGGCCCGGCCCAGGCCCATGAACACCAAGCCCAGGCCCGGACCAGGCCCGGTCAGATTCATATTATTGAGGCCGAGGCCCGGCCTGGCCCGTTCAGATTAAGCATATAATTATTTTAAACAAAAAAATGCAATCATTATCCTAGCAAATGTACTTGTATACTATAAATGTGAAACAATGAACCAACTATGCTAACCAAAAAAAACAAAAAGCCACAGCCACAGCAACAGTGTGTTGCTATGTAAGTGAACTGCTGGTTAACATATTTTTGAGCTCTGACCTGAGCTTGTGCGACTTAAAAATTACTACTTCAAAATTGTCAGGCCTAGGCCCATCCAGATCCCAGTGATTTCCTTTAAAGTTGAGGCCCGGCCCAGGCCCAGCCCATGACCCATAGGGCCATCCCAGTCCATGGCGAACTCGGGTTTCCACGTCCCTTGCCTCCACTTTTGACAACATGGATCGCAGCTGACGGCAATATTTTTCAGCAGCTGCACTTCAGATGTTAGACATAATTTTGTTTTAATTCATTCTTGGCTGACAAAGGTTAATTTCCTGGTTTTCCTTTTCCCAACATTTGCATAAGTGATGTGTGAAAGGGAAAAACTCACGGTAAAGGTGCGATCGTTTAAGATGCGTTCCGAGAGAAAGTGAGTGAGCAAAACAACCTTCGGTAGCTGGGAAATGATATCTTCAGATACTGTATAGTTTCGTTCAGGCCTACGTCATCCCAATGCTTTCAACGTGATTGGGTGGTTTGTCCAAATGACATGTACTAGAGTACGCCTCTTCTGGTGTTTAAAAACGCTGTACGTGAGTAAGTGTAGCTTTGAGCGGCTAAATATATGCTTTGAGCTCTAGTCCTTCAATTAAAATAATTAACATCGTAATTAAATGTAGCTTTTCCTTTTTTGGTATGGCAGCGATTTAAGAAGTCGATTTCGTGCATTCCAGTATTTCAAGTTTCGTTTGGCTAATATTTACATTTGTGGCGGACGATTTTCTTACGTTTTCATGGTGAATAACAAACAAAACAGCATACGCTGGAGAGCGACGGTACCTATTTGTATTTACCGGTTGGTGCGACGTGTAGGTGAGGTACTCTGATCGCATCGCCAATTCCAATTTAAGTGGCAGGATTATCACTGCTGTGATGACTGACTGATTGTATATTGTAAACCTTACATAAATATAATGCATGGTGAATGGTGTAAAAATAAATATAATGGTATACCCCCTATGACGTCATTTGGCAACCTGCGCAGAAAGATGCTTACTGGGATGACGCTACCTGGTATTTCTATTACCCTGGTTTCGTTGTTAGTTTCATCCTTTTTCATGTCATTAAAATAATCAGGATACAATAGACGTGAAAAGTTATTAATCGAGTGGCCACTATGTAATCAATCGAAGAATGGCGTAAAAGGTTCACCTAGGCATAATTCACTTATTTATTAAGTGGAGTTTCTTCCGAGGGATAAACAAGTCCTTTAATGTTTTGTTTAGCGAATAATTAAATGTGAAATTTTTCAACAATAGTATCTACCAAGGAAAAACTGATCATGCAAAAATGTATTTCGACCTTTTGAAAATGACGCAGGGCTCAATGTTGATACTGCTAGTACTGCTTTCATATACGTCAGCTGTGAACAACTATCTAAAATGTCAAAATTAATTTCCAGGCTTGTTTTGCTATTGTTAAACGCAAGACTATACGTATTAGTATTGTGGCCGAACAGGCATGGCATGTTCCAGGCTTCGTTTGATCTTCTAATGTGGATTTCCAGTTTCTATCTTCTAAATCCTCTTGACCCAGTTTGAAATCATCCTTAAGTCAGACACTGTCGTTTTCCATCTTCCTTCCCCGCTCCGACGAATGCCCATTGTTCTATAAAGCGTTGTTGATAACAATCCTCTGCTGCCATTGGCTGGCAGCATGCGTGCCGTCACTAATATTGTTTGCATTGAACACCAAGGCGTAAAACCTCGGCACAGCGAAAAGAATGCGCTGACTAAACAAAACTCAGGTTATTCCAAAATTAGCTGGTGTCCTTGTGGTACTTCAGTGGATTGTTTATATTGGATTGGTGTTGTTGCTTATACTGGATACGAAGATCAAAGTCGGTTCTGAGTTTTTTTAAAGAAAATTACCCGTAAACAGTGAGTGACACAAACGTGCTGTTTAGATCTGGTACAGCTTTTCTAGCAAGGCAGACACCAATCCGTTTAAAGCTTTAATCCATATAACGATCACGTTTGTCCCGGAATCCAAGGTACTCACCATGGGGGCTGCTTGCCACAACGCAACGTTTGGCCATGAACGCATGCATTGCCAAAAGACTATCAATTTAAACGCACGTGCTACCACCGGCCTTCACAAGCACGATCAAATGATCAATACCGCCCGTGATCTTACTGCGTTCCGACAAGATGACACATTTACAGACCATGTGTCCTGTAGCTGGAGCGTGATCTTACTACGTTCCGACAAGATGACACATTTACAGACCATGTGTCCTGTAGCTGGAGCGTGATCTTACTGCGTTCCGACAAGATGACACACTTACAGACCATGTGTCCTGTAGCTGGAGCGTGATCTTACTGCGTTCCGACAAGATGACACATTTACAGACCATGTGTCCTGTAGCTGGAGCGTGATCTTACTGCGTTCCGACAAGATGACACACTTACAGACCATGTGTCCTGTAGTTCGAACGTGATCTTACTGCGTTCCGACAAGATGACACACTTACAGACCATGTGTCCTGTAGTTCGAACGTGATCTTACTGCGTTCCGACAAGATGACACATTTACAGACCATGTGTCCTGTAGTTCGAACGTGATCTTACTGCGTTCCGACAAGATGACACATTTACAGACCATGTGTCCTATAGCTGGAGCGTGATCTTACTGCGTTCCGACAAGATGACACACTTACAGACCATGTGTCCTGTAGCTCGAACGTGATCTTACTGCGTTCCGACAAGATGACACACTTACAGACCATGTGTCCTGTAGTTCGAACGTGATCTTACTGCGTTCCGACAAGATGACACACTTACAGACCATGTGTCCTGTAGCTGGAGCGTGATCTTACTGCGTTCCGACAAGATGACACACTTACAGACCATGTGTCCTGTAGCTCGAGCGTGATCTTACTGCGTTCCGACAAGATGACACATTTACAGACCATGTGTCCTGTAGTTCGAACGTGATCTTACTGCGTTCCGACAAGATGACACACTTACAGACCATGTGTCCTGTAGCTGGAGCGTGATCTTACTGCGTTCCGACAAGATGACACATTTACAGACCATGTGTCCTGTAGTTCGAACGTGATCTTACTGCGTTCCGACAAGATGACACACTTACAGACCATGTGTCCTGTAGCTGGAGCGTGATCTTACTGCGTTCCGACAAGATGACACATTTACAGACCATGTGTCCTGTAGTTCGAACGTGATCTTACTGCGTTCCGACAAGATGACACACTTACAGACCATGTGTCCTGTAGCTGGAGCGTGATCTTACTGCGTTCCGACAAGATGACACACTTACAGACCATGTGTCCTGTAGCTGGAGCGTTATCTTACTGCGTTCCGACAAGATGACACACTTACAGACCATGTGTCCTGTAGCTGGAGCGTGATCTTACTGCGTTCCGACAAGATGACACACTTACAGACCATGTGTCCTGTAGCTCGAACGTGATCTTACTGCGTTCCGACAAGATGACACACTTACAGACCATGTGTCCTGTAGTTCGAACGTGATCTTACTGCGTTCCGACAAGATGACACATTTACAGACCATGTGTCCTGTAGCTGGAGCGTGATCTTACTGCGTTCCGACAAGATGACACACTTACAGACCATGTGTCCTGTAGCTCGAGCGTGATCTTACTGCGTTCCGACAAGATGACACATTTACAGACCATGTGTCCTGTAGCTGGAGCGTGATCTTACTGCGTTCCGACAAGATGACACATTTACAGATCATGTGTCCTGTAGCTGGAGCGTGATCTTACTGCGTTCCGACAAGATGACACACTTACAGACCATGTGTCCTGTAGCTCGAGCGTGATCTTACTGCGTTCCGACAAGATGACACACTTACAGACCATGTGTCCTGTAGCTGGAGCGTGATCTTACTGCGTTCCGACAAGATGACACACTTACAGACCATGTGTCCTGTAGCTCGAGCGTGATCTTACTGCGTTCCGACAAGATGACACACTTACAGACCATGTGTCCTGTAGTTCGAACGTGATCTTACTGCGTTCCGACAAGATGACACATTTACAGACCATGTGTCCTGTAGTTCGAACGTGATCTTACTGCGTTCCGACAAGATGACACACTTACAGACCATGTGTCCTGTAGTTCGAACGTGATCTTACTGCGTTCCGACAAGATGACACATTTACAGACCATGTGTCCTGTAGTTCGAACGTGATCTTACTGCGTTCCGACAAGATGACACACTTACAGACCATGTGTCCTGTAGCTCGAGCGTGATCTTACTGCGTTCCGACAAGATGACACACTTACAGACCATGTGTCCTGTAGTTCGAACGTGATCTTACTGCGTTCCGACAAGATGACACACTTACAGACCATGTGTCCTGTAGTTCGAACGTGATCTTACTGCGTTCCGACAAGATGACACATTTACAGACCATGTGTCCTGTAGTTCGAACGTGATCTTACTGCGTTCCGACAAGATGACACACTTACAGACCATGTGTCCTGTAGCTGGAGCGTGATCTTACTGCGTTCCGACAAGATGACACACTTACAGACCATGTGTCCTGTAGCTGGAGCGTGATCTTACTGCGTTCCGACAAGATGACACACTTACAGACCATGTGTCCTGTAGCTCGAGCGTGATCTTACTGCGTTCCGACAAGATGACACACTTACAGACCATGTGTCCTGTAGCTGGAGCGTGATCTTACTGCGTTCCGACAAGATGACACATTTACAGACCATGTGTCCTGTAGTTCGAACGTGATCTTACTGCGTTCCGACAAGATGACACACTTACAGACCATGTGTCCTGTAGCTGGAGCGTGATCTTACTGCGTTCCGACAAGATGACACACTTACAGGCCATGTGTCCTGTAGCTCGAACGTGATCTTACTGCGTTCCGACAAGATGACACATTTACAGACCATGTGTCCTGTAGTTCGAACGTGATCTTACTGCGTTCCGACAAGATGACACACTTACAGACCATGTGTCCTGTAGCTGGAGCGTGATCTTACTGCGTTCCGACAAGATGACACACTTACAGACCATGTGTCCTGTAGCTCGAACGTGATCTTACTGCGTTCCGACAAGATGACACATTTACAGACCATGTGTCCTGTAGTTCGAACGTGATCTTACTGCGTTCCGACAAGATGACACACTTACAGACCATGTGTCCTGTAGTTCGAACGTGATCTTACTGCGTTCCGACAAGATGACACACTTACAGACCATGTGTCCTGTAGCTGGAGCGTGATCTTACTGCGTTCCGACAAGATGACACACTTACAGACCATGTGTCCTGTAGCTGGAGCGTGATCTTACTGCGTTCCGACAAGATGACACATTTACAGACCATGTGTCCTGTAGCTGGAGCGTGATCTTACTGCGTTCCGACAAGATGACACACTTACAGACCATGTGTCCTGTAGCTGGAGCGTGATCTTACCACGTTCCGACAAGATGACACACTTACAGACCATGTGTCCTGTAGCTGGAGCGTGATCTTACTGCGTTCCGACAAGATGACACACTTACAGACCATGTGTCCTGTAGCTCGAGCGTGATCTTACTGCGTTCCGACAAGATGACACACTTGCAGACCATGTGTCCTGTAGCTGGAGCGTGATCTTACTGCGTTCCGACAAGATGACACACTTACAGACCATGTGTCCTGTAGCTGGAGCGTTATCTTACTGCGTTCCGACAAGATGACACACTTACAGACCATGTGTCCTGTAGTTCGAACGTGATCTTACTGCGTTCCGACAAGATGACACACTTACAGACCATGTGTCCTGTAGCTCGAACGTGATCTTACTGCGTTCCGACAAGATGACACATTTACAGACCATGTGTCCTGTAGTTAGAACGTGATCTTACTGCGTTCCGACAAGATGACACACTTACAGACCATGTGTCCTGTAGCTGGAGCGTGATCTTACTGCGTTCCGACAAGATGACACACTTACAGACCATGTGTCCTGTAGCTCGAGCGTGATCTTACTGCGTTTCGACAAGATGACACACTTACAGACCATGTGTCCTGTAGCTCGAGCGTGATCTTACTGCGTTCCGACAAGATGACACACTTACAGACCATGTGTCCTGTAGTTCGAACGTGATCTTACTGCGTTCCGACAAGATGACACATTTACAGACCATGTGTCCTGTAGTTCGAACGTGATCTTACTGCGTTCCGACAAGATGACACACTTACAGACCATGTGTCCTGTAGCTGGAGCATGATCTTACTGCGTTCCGACAAGATGACACACTTACAGACCATGTGTCCTGTAGCTCGAGCGTGATCTTACTGCGTTCCGACAAGATGACACACTTACAGACCATGTGTCCTGTAGCTCGAGCGTGATCTTACTGCGTTCCGACAAGATGACACATTTACAGACCATGTGTCCTGTGGCTGGAGCGTGATCTCACTGCGTTCCGACAAGATGACACATTTACAGACCATGTGTCCTGTAGTTCGAACGTGATCTTACTGCGTTCCGACAAGATGATGACACATTTACAGACCATGTGTCCTGTAGCTGGAGCGTGATCTTACTGCGTTCCGACAAGATGACACACTTACAGACCATGTGTCCTATAGCTGGAGCGTGATCTTACTGCGTTCCGACAAGATGACACACTTACAGACCATGTGTCCTGTAGTTCGAACGTGATCTTACTGCGTTCCGACAAGATGACACACTTACAGACCATGTGTCCTGTAGCTGGAGCGTGATCTTACTGCGTTCCGACAAGATGACACACTTACAGACCATGTGTCCTGTAGCTGGAGCGTGATCTTACTGCGTTCCGACAAGATGACACACTTACAGACCATGTGTCCTGTAGTTCGAACGTGATCTTACTGCGTTCCGACAAGATGACACACTTACAGACCATGTGTCCTGTAGTTCGAACGTGATCTTACTGCGTTCCGACAAGATGACACACTTACAGACCATGTGTCCTGTAGCTGGAGCGTGATCTTACTGCGTTCCGACAAGATGACACACTTACAGACCATGTGCCCTGTAGTTCGAGCGTGATCTTACTGCGTTCCGACAAGATGACACACTTACAGACCATGTGTCCTGTAGCTGGAGCGTGATCTTGCTGCGTTCCGACAAGATGACACACTTACAGACCATGTGTCCTGTAGCTGGAGCGTGATCTTACTGCGTTCCGACAAGATGACACACTTACAGACCATGTGTCCTGTAGCTGGAGCGTGATCTTACTGCGTTCCGACAAGATGACACACTTACAGACCATGTGCCCTGTAGTTCGAGCGTGATCTTACTGCGTTCCGACAAGATGACACACTTACAGACCATGTGTCCTGTAGCTGGAGCGTGATCTTACTGCGTTCCGACAAGATGACACACTTACAGACCATGTGTCCTGTAGCTCGAGCGTGATCTTACTGCGTTCCGACAAGATGACACACTTACAGACCATGTGTCCTGTAGCTCGAGCGTGATCTTACTGCGTTCCGACAAGATGACACATTTACAGACCATGTGTCCTGTGGCTGGAGCGTGATCTCACTGCGTTCCGACAAGATGACACATTTACAGACCATGTGTCCTGTAGTTCGAACGTGATCTTACTGCGTTCCGACAAGATGACACATTTACAGACCATGTGTCCTGTAGCTGGAGCGTGATCTTACTGCGTTCCGACAAGATGACACACTTACAGACAATGTGTCCTATAGCTGGAGCGTGATCTTACTGCGTTCCGACAAGATGACACACTTACAGACCATGTGTCCTGTAGCTCGAACGTGATCTTACTGCGTTCCGACAAGATGACACACTTACAGACCATGTGTCCTGTAGCTCGAGCGTGATCTTACTGCGTTCCGACAAGATGACACACTTACAGACCATGTGTCCTGTAGCTCGAGCGTGATCTTACTGCGTTCCGACAAGATGACACACTTACAGACCATGTGTCCTGTAGTTCGAACGTGATCTTACTGCGTTCCGACAAGATGACACACTTACAGACCATGTGTCCTGTAGTTCGAACGTGATCTTACTGCGTTCCGACAAGATGACACATTTACAGACCATGTGTCCTGTAGCTGGAGCGTGATCTTACTGCGTTCCGACAAGATGACACACTTACAGACCATGTGTCCTGTAGTTCGAACGTGATCTTACTGCGTTCCGACAAGATGACACACTTACAGACCATGTGTCCTGTAGTTCGAACGTGATCTTACTGCGTTCCGACAAGATGACACATTTACAGACCATGTGTCCTGTAGCTGGAGCGTGATCTTACTGCGTTCCGACAAGATGACACATTTACAGACCATGTGTCCTGTAGTTCGAACGTGATCTTACTGCGTTCCGACAAGATGACACATTTACAGACCATGTGTGTGCTCGAGCATGATCTTACTGCGTTCCGACAAGATGACACACTTACAGACCATGTGTCCTGTAGCTGGAGCGTGATCTCACTGCGTTCCGACAAGATGACACATTTACAGACCATGTGTCCTGTAGCTGGAGCGATATCTTACTGCGTTCCGACAAGATGACACACTTACAGACCATGTGTCCTGTAGCTGGAGCGTGATCTTACTGCGTTCCGACAAGATGACACACTTACAGACCATGTGTCCTGTAGTTCGAACGTGATCTTACTGCGTTCCGACAAGATGACACACTTACAGACCATGTGTCCTGTAGCTGGAGCGTGATCTTACTGCGTTCCGACAAGATGACACACTTACAGACCATGTGTCCTGT
The DNA here is from genome assembly GCA_036785665.1 of Chirona hameri. Classification (NCBI taxonomy): domain Eukaryota; kingdom Metazoa; phylum Arthropoda; class Thecostraca; order Balanomorpha; family Balanidae; genus Chirona; species Chirona hameri. The sequence continues at coordinate 11,065 of JAXIVJ010018225.1, read as the reverse complement.
AGTTCGAACGTGATCTTACTGCGTTCCGACAAGATGACCCACTTACAGACCATGTGTCCTGTAGCTGGAGCGTGATCTTACTGCGTTCCGACAAGATGACACACTTACAGACCATGTGTCCTGTAGTTCGAACGTGATCTTACTGCGTTCCGACAAGATGACACATTTACAGACCATGTGTCCTGTAGCTCGAGCGTGATCTTACTGCGTTCCGACAAGATGACACACTTACAGACCATGTGTCCTGTAGTTCGAACGTGATCTTACTGCGTTCCGACAAGATGACACATTTACAGACCATGTGTCCTGTAGCTCGAGCGTGATCTTACTGCGTTGCGACAAGATGACACATTTACAGACCATGTGTCCTGTAGCTCGAGCGTGATCTTACTGCGTTCCGACAAGATGACACACTTACAGACCATGTGTCCTGTAGTTCGAACGTGATCTTACTGCGTTCCGACAAGATGACACATTTACAGACCATGTGTCCTGTAGCTCGAGCGTGATCTTACTGCGTTCCGACAAGATGACACATTTACAGACCATGTGTCCTGTGGCTGGAGCGTGATCTTACTGCGTTCCGACAAGATGACACACTTACAGACCATGTGTCCTGTAGTTCGAACGTGATCTTACTGCGTTCCGACAAGATGACACACTTACAGACCATGTGTCCTGTAGCTCGAGCGTGATCTTACTGCGTTCCGACAAGATGACACATTTACAGACCATGTGTCCTTTAGCTCGAGCGTGATCTTACTGCGTTCCGACAAGATGACACACTTACAGACCATGTGTCCTGTAGCTCGAGCGTGATCTTACTGCGTTGCGACAAGATGACACACTTACAGACCATGTGTCCTGTAGCTCGAGCGTGATCTTACTGCGTTGCGACAAGATGACACATTTACAGACCATGTGTCCTGTGGCTGGAGCGTGATCTCACTGCGTTCCGACAAGATGACACATTTACAGACCATGTGTCCTGTAGTTCGAACGTGATCTTACTGCGTTCCGACAAGATGACACATTTACAGACCATGTGTCCTGTAGCTGGAGCGTGATCTTACTGCGTTCCGACAAGATGACACACTTACAGACCATGTGTCCTATAGCTGGAGCGTGATCTTACTGCGTTCCGACAAGATGACGCACTTACAGACCATGTGTCCTGTAGTTCGAACGTGATCTTACTGCGTTCCGACAAGATGACACACTTACAGACCATGTGTCCTGTAGCTGGAGCGTGATCTTACTGCGTTCCGACAAGATGACACACTTACAGACCATGTGTCCTGTAGCTGGAGCGTGATCTTACTGCGTTCCGACAAGATGACACACTTACAGACCATGTGTCCTGTAGTTCGAACGTGATCTTACTGCGTTCCGACAAGATGACACACTTACAGACCATGTGTCCTGTAGTTCGAACGTGATCTTACTGCGTTCCGACAAGATGACACACTTACAGACCATGTGTCCTGTAGCTGGAGCGTGATCTTACTGCGTTCCGACAAGATGACACACTTACAGACCATGTGCCCTGTAGTTCGAGCGTGATCTTACTGCGTTCCGACAAGATGACACACTTACAGACCATGTGTCCTGTAGCTGGAGCGTGATCTTACTGCGTTCCGACAAGATGACACACTTACAGACCATGTGTCCTGTAGCTGGAGCGTGATCTTACTGCGTTCCGACAAGATGACACACTTACAGACCATGTGTCCTGTAGCTGGAGCGTGATCTTACTGCGTTCCGACAAGATGACACACTTACAGACCATGTGCCCTGTAGTTCGAGCGTGATCTTACTGCGTTCCGACAAGATGACACACTTACAGACCATGTGTCCTGTAGCTGGAGCGTGATCTTACTGCGTTCCGACAAGATGACACACTTACAGACCATGTGTCCTGTAGCTCGAGCGTGATCTTACTGCGTTCCGACAAGATGACACACTTACAGACAATGTGTCCTATAGCTGGAGCGTGATCTTACTGCGTTCCGACAAGATGACACACTTACAGACCATGTGTCCTGTAGCTCGAACGTGATCTTACTGCGTTCCGACAAGATGACACACTTACAGACCATGTGTCCTGTAGCTCGAGCGTGATCTTACTGCGTTCCGACAAGATGACACACTTACAGACCATGTGTCCTGTAGCTCGAGCGTGATCTTACTGCGTTCCGACAAGATGACACACTTACAGACCATGTGTCCTGTAGTTCGAACGTGATCTTACTGCGTTCCGACAAGATGACACACTTACAGACCATGTGTCCTGTAGTTCGAACGTGATCTTACTGCGTTCCGACAAGATGACACATTTACAGACCATGTGTCCTGTAGCTGGAGCGTGATCTTACTGCGTTCCGACAAGATGACACACTTACAGACCATGTGTCCTGTAGTTCGAACGTGATCTTACTGCGTTCCGACAAGATGACACACTTACAGACCATGTGTCCTGTAGTTCGAACGTGATCTTACTGCGTTCCGACAAGATGACACATTTACAGACCATGTGTCCTGTAGCTGGAGCGTGATCTTACTGCGTTCCGACAAGATGACACACTTACAGACCATGTGTCCTGTAGCTCGAGCGTGATCTTACTGCGTTCCGACAAGATGACACATTTACAGATCATGTGTCCTGTAGCTGGAGCGTGATCTTACTGCGTTCCGACAAGATGACACACTTACAGACCATGTGTCCTGTAGCTGGAGCGTGATCTTACTGCGTTCCGACAAGATGACACACTTACAGACCATGTGTCCTGTGGCTGGAGCGTGATCTTACTGCGTTCCGACAAGATGACACACTTACAGACCATGTGTCCTGTAGTTCGAACGTGATCTTACTGCGTTCCGACAAGATGACACACTTACAGACCATGTGTCCTGTAGCTCGAGCGTGATCTTACTGCGTTCCGACAAGATGTCACATTTACAGACCATGTGTCCTGTAGCTGGAGCGTGATCTTACTGCGTTCCGACAAGATGACACACTTACAGACCATGTGTCCTGTAGCTCGAACGTGATCTTACTGCGTTCCGACAAGATGACACACTTACAGACCATGTGTCCTGTAGTTCGAACGTGATCTTACTGCGTTCCGACAAGATGACACACTTACAGACCATGTGTCCTGTAGTTCGAACGTGATCTTACTGCGTTCCGACAAGATGACACATTTACAGACCATGTGTCCTGTAGTTCGAACGTGATCTTACTGCGTTCCGACAAGATGACACATTTACAGACCATGTGTCCTGTAGCTGGAGCGTGATCTTACTGCGTTCCGACAAGATGACACACTTACAGACCATGTGTCCTGTAGTTCGAACGTGATCTTACTGCGTTCCGACAAGATGACACATTTACAGACCATGTGTCCTGTAGCTCGAGCGTGATCTTACTGCGTTCCGACAAGATGACACACTTACAGACCATGTGTCCTGTAGTTCGAACGTGATCTTACTGTGTTCCGACAAGATGACACATTTACAGACCATGTGTCCTGTAGCTCGAGCGTGATCTTACTGCGTTCCGACAAGGTGACACATTTACAGACCATGTGTCCTGTGGCTGGAGCGTGATCTTACTGCGTTCCGACAAGATGACACACTTACAGACCATGTGTCCTGTAGTTCGAACGTGATCTTACTGCGTTCCGACAAGATGACACACTTACAGACCATGTGTCCTGTAGCTCGAGCGTGATCTTACTGCGTTCCGACAAGATGACACATTTACAGACCATGTGTCCTGTAGCTCGAGCGTGATCTTACTGCGTTCCGACAAGATGACACACTTACAGACCATGTGTCCTGTAGCTCGAGCGTGATCTTACTGCGTTGCGACAAGATGACACACTTACAGACCATGTGTCCTGTAGCTCGAGCGTGATCTTACTGCGTTGCGACAAGATGACACACTTACAGACCATGTGTCCTGTAGTTCGAACGTGATCTTACTGCGTTCCGACAAGATGACACACTTACAGACCATGTGTCCTGTAGCTGGAGCGTGATCTTACTGCGTTCCGACAAGATGACACATTTACAGACCATGTGTCCTGTAGTTCGAACGTGATCTTACTGCGTTCCGACAAGATGACACATTTACAGACCATGTGTCCTGTAGTTCGAACGTGATCCTACTGCGTTCCGACAAGATGACACATTTTCAGACCATGTGTCCTGTAGCTCGAACGTGATCTTACTGCGTTCCGACAAGATGACACATTTACAGACCATGTGTCCTGTAGCTCGAACGTGATCTTACTGCGTTCCGACAAGATGACACATTTACAGACCATGTGTCCTGTAGCTCGAACGTGATCTTACTGCGTTCCGACAAGATGACACATTTACAGACCATGTGTCCTGTAGCTCGAGCGTGATCTTACTGCGTTCCGACAAGATGACACACTTACAGACCATGTGTCCTGTAGCTCGAGCGTGATCTTACTGCGTTCCGACAAGATGACACATTTACAGACCATGTGTCCTGTAGTTCGAACGTGATCTTACTGCGTTCCGACAAGATGACACACTTACAGACCATGTGTCCTGTAGTTCGAACGTGATCTTACTGCGTTCCGACAAGATGACACACTTACAGACCATGTGTCCTGTAGCTGGAGCGTGATCTTACCACGTTCCGACAAGATGACACACTTACAGACCATGTGTCCTGTAGCTGGAGCGTGATCTTACTGCGTTCCGACAAGATGACACACTTACAGACCATGTGTCCTGTAGCTCGAGCGTGATCTTACTGCGTTCCGACAAGATGACACACTTACAGACCATGTGTCCTGTAGCTGGAGCGTGATCTTACTGCGTTCCGACAAGATGACACACTTACAGACCATGTGTCCTGTAGCTCGAGCGTGATCTTACTGCGTTCCGACAAGATGACACACTTACAGACCATGTGTCCTGTAGCTGGAGCATGATATTACTGCGTTCCGACAAGATGACACACTTACAGACCATGTGTCCTGTAGCTGGAGCGTGATCTTACTGCGTTCCGACAAGATGACACACTTACAGACCATGTGTCCTGTAGTTCGAACGTGATCTTACTGCGTTCCGACAAGATGACACATTTACAGACCATGTGTCCTGTAGCTGGAGCGTGATCTTACTGCGTTCCGACAAGATGACACATTTACAGACCATGTGTCCTGTAGCTCGAACGTGATCTTACTGCGTTCCGACAAGATGACACACTTACAGACCATGTGTCCTGTAGTTCGAACGTGATCTTACTGCGTTCCGACAAGATGACACATTTACAGACCATGTGTCCTGTAGCTCGAGCGTGATCTTACTGCGTTCCGACAAGATGACACACTTACAGACCATGTGTCCTGTAGCTGGAGCGTGATCTTACTGCGTTCCGACAAGATGACACACTTACAGACCATGTGTCCTGTAGCTGGAGCGTGATCTTACTGCGTTCCGACAAGATGACACACTTACAGACCATGTGTCCTGTAGCTCGAGCGTGATCTTACTGCGTTCCGACAAGATGACACACTTACAGACCATGTGTCCTGTAGCTCGAACGTGATCTTACTGCGTTCCGACAAGATGACACACTTACAGACCATGTGTCCTGTAGCTGGAGCGTGATCTTACTGCGTTCCGACAAGATGACACACTTACAGACCATGTGTCCTGTAGCTCGAGCGTGATCTTACTGCGTTCCGACAAGATGACACACTTACAGACCATGTGTCCTGTAGCTCGAACGTGATCTTACTGCGTTCCGACAAGATGACACACTTACAGACCATGTGTCCTGTAGCTGGAGCGTGATCTTACTGCGTTCCGACAAGATGACACACTTACAGACCATGTGTCCTGTAGTTCGAACGTGATCTTACTGCGTTCCGACAAGATGACACATTTACAGACCATGTGTCCTGTAGCTCGAGCGTGATCTTACTGCGTTCCGACAAGATGACACACTTACAGACCATGTGTCCTGTAGCTGGAGCGTGATCTTACTGCGTTCCGACAAGATGACACACTTACAGACCATGTGTCCTGTAGCTGGAGCGTGATCTTACTGCGTTCCGACAAGATGACACACTTACAGACCATGTGTCCTGTAGTTCGAACGTGATCTTACTGCGTTCCGACAAGATGACACATTTACAGACCATGTGTCCTGTAGTTCGAACGTGATCTTACTGCGTTCCGACAAGATGACACACTTACAGACCATGTGTCCTGTAGTTCGAACGTGATCTTACTGCGTTCCGACAAGATGACACACTTACAGACCATGTGTCCTGTAGCTCGAACGTGATCTTACTGCGTTCCGACAAGATGACACATTTACAGACCATGTGTCCTGTAGTTCGAACGTGATCTTACTGCGTTCCGACAAGATGACACATTTACAGACCATGTGTGTGCTCGAGCATGATCTTACTGCGTTCCGACAAGATGACACACTTACAGACCATGTGTCCTGTAGCTGGAGCGTGATCTCACTGCGTTCCGACAAGATGACACATTTACAGACCATGTGTCCTGTAGCTGGAGCGATATCTTACTGCGTTCCGACAAGATGACACACTTACAGACCATGTGTCCTGTAGCTGGAGCGTGATCTTACTGCGTTCCGACAAGATGACACACTTACAGACCATGTGTCCTGTAGTTCGAACGTGATCTTACTGCGTTCCGACAAGATGACACACTTACAGACCATGTGTCCTGTAGCTGGAGCGTGATCTTACTGCGTTCCGACAAGATGACACACTTACAGACCATGTGTCCTGTAGTTCGAACGTGATCTTACTGCGTTCCGACAAGATGACCCACTTACAGACCATGTGTCCTGTAGCTGGAGCGTGATCTTACTGCGTTCCGACAAGATGACACACTTACAGACCATGTGTCCTGTAGTTCGAACGTGATCTTACTGCGTTCCGACAAGATGACACATTTACAGACCATGTGTCCTGTAGCTCGAGCGTGATCTTACTGCGTTCCGACAAGATGACACACTTACAGACCATGTGTCCTGTAGTTCGAACGTGATCTTACTGCGTTCCGACAAGATGACACATTTACAGACCATGTGTCCTGTAGCTCGAGCGTGATCTTACTGCGTTGCGACAAGATGACACATTTACAGACCATGTGTCCTGTAGCTCGAACGTGATCTTACTGCGTTGCGACAAGATGACACATTTACAGACCATGTGTCCTGTAGCTCGAACGTGATCTTACTGCGTTGCGACAAGATGACACATTTACAGACCATGTGTCCTGTAGCTCGAGCATGATCTTACTGCGTTCCGACAAGATGACACATTTACAGACCATGTGTCCTGTAGTTCGAACGTGATCTTACTGCGTTCCGACAAGATGACACATTTACAGACCATGTGTCCTGTAGCTCGAACGTGATCTTACTGCGTTCCGACAAGATGACACATTTACAGACCATGTGTCCTGTAGCTCGAACGTGATCTTACTGCGTTCCGACAAGATGACACATTTACAGACCATGTGTCCTGTAGCTCGAGCGTGATCTTACTGCGTTCCGACAAGATGACACACTTACAGACCATGTGTCCTGTAGCTCGAGCGTGATCTTACTGCGTTCCGACAAGATGACACATTTACAGACCATGTGTCCTGTAGTTCGAACGTGATCTTACTGCGTTCCGACAAGATGACACACTTACAGACCATGTGTCCTGTAGTTCGAACGTGATCTTACTGCGTTCCGACAAGATGACACACTTACAGACCATGTGTCCTGTAGCTGGAGCGTGATCTTACCACGTTCCGACAAGATGACACACTTACAGACCATGTGTCCTGTAGCTGGAGCGTGATCTTACTGCGTTCCGACAAGATGACACACTTACAGACCATGTGTCCTGTAGCTCGAGCGTGATCTTACTGCGTTCCGACAAGATGACACACTTACAGACCATGTGTCCTGTAGCTGGAGCGTGATCTTACTGCGTTCCGACAAGATGACACACTTACAGACCATGTGTCCTGTAGCTCGAGCGTGATCTTACTGCGTTCCGACAAGATGACACACTTACAGACCATGTGTCCTGTAGCTGGAGCATGATCTTACTGCGTTCCGACAAGATGACACACTTACAGACCATGTGTCCTGTAGCTGGAGCGTGATCTTACTGCGTTCCGACAAGATGACACACTTACAGACCATGTGTCCTGTAGTTCGAACGTGATCTTACTGCGTTCCGACAAGATGACACATTTACAGACCATGTGTCCTGTAGCTGGAGCGTGATCTTACTGCGTTCCGACAAGATGACACATTTACAGACCATGTGTCCTGTAGCTCGAACGTGATCTTACTGCGTTCCGACAAGATGACACACTTACAGACCATGTGTCCTGTAGTTCGAACGTGATCTTACTGCGTTCCGACAAGATGACACATTTACAGACCATGTGTCCTGTAGCTCGAGCGTGATCTTACTGCGTTCCGACAAGATGACACACTTACAGACCATGTGTCCTGTAGCTGGAGCGTGATCTTACTGCGTTCCGACAAGATGACACACTTACAGACCATGTGTCCTGTAGCTGGAGCGTGATCTTACTGCGTTCCGACAAGATGACACACTTACAGACCATGTGTCCTGTAGCTCGAGCGTGATCTTACTGCGTTCCGACAAGATGACACACTTACAGACCATGTGTCCTGTAGCTCGAACGTGATCTTACTGCGTTCCGACAAGATGACACACTTACAGACCATGTGTCCTGTAGCTGGAGCGTGATCTTACTGCGTTCCGACAAGATGACACACTTACAGACCATGTGTCCTGTAGCTCGAGCGTGATCTTACTGCGTTCCGACAAGATGACACACTTACAGACCATGTGTCCTGTAGCTCGAACGTGATCTTACTGCGTTCCGACAAGATGACACACTTACAGACCATGTGTCCTGTAGCTGGAGCGTGATCTTACTGCGTTCCGACAAGATGACACACTTACAGACCATGTGTCCTGTAGTTCGAACGTGATCTTACTGCGTTCCGACAAGATGACACATTTACAGACCATGTGTCCTGTAGCTCGAGCGTGATCTTACTGCGTTCCGACAAGATGACACACTTACAGACCATGTGTCCTGTAGCTGGAGCGTGATCTTACTGCGTTCCGACAAGATGACACACTTACAGACCATGTGTCCTGTAGCTGGAGCGTGATCTTACTGCGTTCCGACAAGATGACACACTTACAGACCATGTGTCCTGTAGTTCGAACGTGATCTTACTGCGTTCCGACAAGATGACACATTTACAGACCATGTGTCCCGTAGTTCGAACGTGATCTTACTGCGTTCCGACAAGATGACACACTTACAGACCATGTGTCCTGTAGTTCGAACGTGATCTTACTGCGTTCCGACAAGATGACACACTTACAGACCATGTGTCCTGTAGCTCGAACGTGATCTTACTGCGTTCCGACAAGATGACACATTTACAGACCATGTGTCCTGTAGTTCGAACGTGATCTTACTGCGTTCCGACAAGATGACACATTTACAGACCATGTGTGTGCTCGAGCATGATCTTACTGCGTTCCGACAAGATGACACACTTACAGACCATGTGTCCTGTAGCTGGAGCGTGATCTCACTGCGTTCCGACAAGATGACACATTTACAGACCATGTGTCCTGTAGCTGGAGCGATATCTTACTGCGTTCCGACAAGATGACACACTTACAGACCATGTGTCCTGTAGCTGGAGCGTGATCTTACTGCGTTCCGACAAGATGACACACTTACAGACCATGTGTCCTGTAGTTCGAACGTGATCTTACTGCGTTCCGACAAGATGACACACTTACAGACCATGTGTCCTGTAGCTGGAGCGTGATCTTACTGCGTTCCGACAAGATGACACACTTACAGACCATGTGTCCTGTAGTTCGAACGTGATCTTACTGCGTTCCGACAAGATGACCCACTTACAGACCATGTGTCCTGTAGCTGGAGCGTGATCTTACTGCGTTCCGACAAGATGACACACTTACAGACCATGTGTCCTGTAGTTCGAACGTGATCTTACTGCGTTCCGACAAGATGACACATTTACAGACCATGTGTCCTGTAGCTCGAGCGTGATCTTACTGCGTTCCGACAAGATGACACACTTACAGACCATGTGTCCTGTAGTTCGAACGTGATCTTACTGCGTTCCGACAAGATGACACATTTACAGACCATGTGTCCTGTAGCTCGAGCGTGATCTTACTGCGTTGCGACAAGATGACACATTTACAGACCATGTGTCCTGTAGCTCGAACGTGATCTTACTGCGTTGCGACAAGATGACACATTTACAGACCATGTGTCCTGTAGCTCGAACGTGATCTTACTGCGTTGCGACAAGATGACACATTTACAGACCATGTGTCCTGTAGCTCGAGCATGATCTTACTGCGTTCCGACAAGATGACACGCTTACAGACCATGTGTGTTTCATGTCAGCTGGAGTGTATTTTGTCAGCGCCTCAGCGGGAAAACTCGAAATGGCGGGAAAACCCGAAATGGCGGGAAATCCCGAAACGAAATGCTCGCCAGGCGATTTGCCGTGCGAGGTGGCATCCATAGCAGAAATACGCCTCCAATTGGTGGTTTGTTTCTCCTTAGACAGTTTCTCTTGTTTCTCTTCTCCTTGTTTCTCCAAGCACGTAAATCAGAACGGATGTCGTGGTGTAGGCATACAAAATGGCAAATAAATACATCAATCAATACATAAATTAAGAAACACAAAAAAAAAAAAAAAAAAAAAAAATACAAACCAAGTGATATGGTTCTCAATATAGCACACTCATCTACAATTAATTGAGAATGGCCATAAACTGCTGGTCAACCCTGTTTGTCTTCAATATCTGAAGCACTGATCAGAATCTGAGTGATATACGAGTACATTGATGTGGCTTTTTACATTTTCATAGAATGGTTATGCTACTTTTGCATGCTCTTTTTAAAAGATCCTCCTTGGCTGGCTTAC